>CAIGRO010110317.1:0-10889 GCA_903798355.1 Fraxinus baroniana | reverse complement strand
AAAGAAGGGATTTAGGTAATTTTCTAAAAAAAAAGTAGGGCAAATAGTAACGGGTCAAAGAAGGAAAAAATAATAATTTTTTTCATTTTTTTACGGCGTGCACAAATGCACGCTGTAAATAATAGGAAAAGTGGTTTTTTTTATGGCGTGCACATTGCACGACGTAAATAATACGAAAAGGGTTTTTTTTTACTGCGTGCATTTAATGCAAGCCGTAAATAATCAATTTTTACAGCGTGCAAAAAATGTACGCCGTAAATACTTTATGCAATTGATCATTTACGGCACATATTTAAGGCGAGTCGTAAAAAGTCTATTTTTACGGTAAGCATCAGTTGCATGCCGTATACTTTATGCAATTGATCATTTATGACACACATTTTTTGAACATCGTAAAAAGTCTATTTTTACGGCACGCATCAATTACATAGATATTTTAGTCATTAAATACTAAGAACCACAGAACGACCTGATGTAATGACAATAGATTTACTTGATTTTTGCACATGATCTACTAATACCTCCGCTTAACAGTGTAGTATCAAAGTCCGCTTTTAGTACAGTTGGTCAGGTTTTATTCGAGTTTAGATCACAATTCAAAGAAGAGCTGTTAGAAAGTCTAATGCGTAGAAAAAATTGGCACGACACTGAGTACTGAGTCCAAAATTAATATGCGTATATTATGCTTAAAGATAAATGATATATAAGTTCGTCATGATTTGTTATTTTCTCAATAATATTTAGTTCTTTTAAAAAAATAACTCTGTCTAATCAAAAAATAAGTAGTCAATCTCAAACCCAAAAAATGAGGAGGATTTAAAAACAAACGTAGGGGCTCATGGGTGAGCTTGGCTCAACCCCTAAGCTCACGAGCTCATGGACCAAGCCAGCTAAGCCCATGACACTCCTAAGTAGACGTGGTTGATTCAATTAAATTCTTAAGGGAACCTAATATCAATAAGAATATTAGAAATGGAACAATTAGTTCTATATCCAACTATAGAGCCAAATCGAAATCTAACTAATCAAGTTCAATCTGGTTCTTAGAAATCGAACTACTTGTTAATTGAAAATAAATAAAAAATAGAGTATAAAATCACTTATCATTCTTGTAATCTAGTAATATAAAAAATCAATTAAACAAGACAATAAATAAAAATCCACTCCAAAACTCAAGATTGACTCATAATGGTGAAAAAATGATAAACTATTAAACACATCTTAAACAATAAAACTTGGATTGAAAGTTAATTCTTTAAAAAGTTTATACGATAATATATATTAAAAATACATGTAGTATTTATAACCTGATTATATTTAGTAGTTTTTAATGATCTTATTCTTAATTACCCCATTACTTTAAAAAAATAAATAAATTGAGTTATTATGAAATATTGAACTAAAAATATAATTTTTCTATTGGGTCATGTTAAAACTAAGAATTTGTAAAGTATTCTTAAAATTATTGAGATTTGAATTTTGATTACCCATTAGATTTTGTTATAGTCGAACGAAAAAGAAGCATATAAAAAATAAAATCTTGATGTGAGATAATTTGAGGTCTAATGTTTAGGAAATCAAATTCACTATTGATTCTCAAAACATTACCAAGAACCGGACCGAAATTAGTAGATTCTCAATACACAGTCTCAAAATTGACCATTAATAGAGGAATCGGAGTCGAATTGATTGATTTGATTTCGGTCCGATTCCATCAATTTAGGGGGAAAATTGTCCATCTTAATAATTTCTCAAAGGTTCTATTAGTATATTGGTCCATTTTTAACAAAATCAGACAACAATCCAAATGTTCAAAGATTTGGCCATTTTTCAAAATAGCAACCCAAAATGTTCATTCGTTCCAATTTTCTCTCCTTTTTTCCCTTCCTTTTGATAACATATCGTTATTGACATTATTTGCGAAGAGAGGCATTAGAGTTGTTACGCCCCTGACAACGAGTTGTTAGGTCATAAAAAATTGGCCCATACTCCGAGGCACCAAAGCGCTTGAAGGATATAGTACGTGGTGAAGATCCGAAGTGGATACTATCGGCATGAACGAGGACCAAGCCGCATGGCTATAAGATAGTTCAGCTAGTGGCAGTCAATACTTCAGCATAAGATACGAATCTTTTGGGTAAAGATCTGTCCAATGTAAAATCTTATAAATGATGGGTATGACATCTCCGTAGTAGACTCCAATATGTCAATTCGAATCTAGTAACATTATCAAAGCTACTACATTCCAGAGCCTCGTCTTACAGCTAGGACAATGCTGCTACTCCGGCTTTGATAAAAGCTGATACCTTCTAGAGCCTCGCTTATAGCTAGGACCATGCTTCTACTGTTCTAGCTTTTATCAAAGCTGCTACCTTCCATAGCCTCGTCCTACAGCTAGGATACTGTCTATGCTACTCCAAATTCTATTAAAGCTACTACCTTTCAGAGCCTCGCCCTACAACTAGGACAATGCCTCTGCTACTCCAGCTTTTAATAAAGCTCCTACCTTCCAGAGTCTCGTCCTCCAACAAGGACTGTCTCTGCTACAACCATATGTAATTCCATGTATTATAAAAATATCCATATATGGACTTGAGGGACTATTGTTATGCTTCTAATAACGAGTTGCCAAGTCATAAAAAATAGGCCTATGCTCTAAGGCACCGAAGTACCTATGTAATATAGTATGAGGTAAATATTCGAAGTGGACAGCTCAGCATGAACGAGGACCAAGCCACATGGCTATAAAACACACTTGCTCGTGGTAGTCAATGCTTCATCATAAGATACAGATCTTTTGGGTAAAGATCTGTCCAAAATAAAATCTTATGAATGATTTATGTGACATCTTTGCAGTAGACGTCGATAAGTTAATTCGAATCCGAAAACATTAAATGCCTACATATGAAGAGACACTTTGTACCATGAGATGAAGTCACGTGTTCTCTATCCAACGATTCTTCTTCCACCTCTTTCTCTATAAATACTTGTGCTCTGTCTTTATAAGCTAATGTAACTTCACTATTAAATATTCAATATTTTCCCTCCCCTATTGAGATAATATAAAAATTTTGACTGTTCCTACTATCGAAATTTATCATTTGCAATTATTGTCGACTAACTTGATCATCAGAGAGTTCATGGTCATTACCACCCCCGTCAAGAATGACCATGAACGACTGGCTATTTGTGTCAAGTGTTTAGGGAAGAATATACATGGAATTGCTTTCTGTTGTCTACGTGGAGGTCCTTTTTTAGGGTTAATAGATTGATACTATCTATGAGAAGCTACACTGCTATTGCGATCACTTGATTGCTGCCGAAAATGCTTACCGAAAAAGCCCTAAGAAAAACTTTCCCCATGAAGAAATGTTTTTCTCTTGGACAAAGAACAAGTGAAAGTTGGTTAGTATCCAATCATTAATTTGGGTTGCTGAAAGGAGTTTAAAAGAAAATTCAATGAGTTTAAGTAATGTGGACATAAATCTTAGAAGAGTGAAAAAGGCCTCTAAAGAAGAGGTCATGTGAACCAATGTCACTCATCAGAGACCTCACCAACATCGCCGCTAAGGTGGAGAAGCAGTCGCATGATAAACTACCGAAGTGGCCTAATTGACTACCAACATGAGAAGTATCACAGCATAAAACAATACCATGAACAAACTCCTCATGCTAGTTTAGGGTTAGAGGGCCCTAGTATAGGCCCTAACAACCTACGGTCAACACCATGAAGAAGCGCAAAATAAAAAACATTCTGGCGCAATTGAGAGAACTCCCCATCGTGAGGAAAGTATGAGTAGATGTCTGATCATACGATGTGGTGACCCTTGCTAGGACCCCCAGCTAGGAGAGAACATACCCACAAATTATGAATCGAGAAGGTCCATCAGCATGTTCGATAGGAGAAGGTAAAATCCAAAGAATGGGAACCAGTCTGCACATCAAACGACGTACAATAAAAAATGCTGAGCCAAGGAACTCAGACTCCCCCCGCCTAGAAATAAACGTGAAATTCGAAACCTAGTAGATTGGGAAAATCGAGGAAAGACATCCAAACAGCAACTTTAGCTCGAGGTGGAAGGGAATGACTCTGAAGACCATGTCGATCCTACAAGCTAGATGATGACGATGACAACCTCTCTTTTTCTCAAGAACTTTGCATATGCCCCCAACATCGTACCTCCCAAGATCCCAAAGTATGAAGGGAAATGTGACCTGAAGAAGTACCTCAATAAGTACAAAACACATATAAGCTTGAGGGATGCATCGTCAGCCTTGAAATGCAGAACTTTCCACTTAACCTTAAGTGGGGACAGCCGAGGTCTGGTATAGCAGGTTGCAACCACTAAGTATTAGGTGTTGGACTAATTTGAAGAAAGTATTTTTAAACCAATATCTGTCTAGGAGGAAAGGGGAAGCCCCCATTCAACACCTCTAAACATGTTGCAAGTTGTAGGAGAAACACTGAAGAATTACCTAGTCCATTTTACTGATGAGATAACTTACCATAAGCAAGTTACTAATAAGAGGCCCTTTTAGCCTTGAAAGGAGTCCTCAACATGAATACCTTGTTTTGGAAAGATGTCCGAAATAAGAACCCAGCAACTTATGATGAGCTGGTGGAAATGATGAGGGTTGAGATCATCAATGAAGAAATGATTGATCACTGGAATAGGGTAACACAGGTGCTCCCGCCATCCCAGGGTAAATGGGAAGAGGTCCTACTTCACAATTGGTTAGCCAACAATAGACTCAAGTTGGACACGTCGTAGCTCCCACTTCGGGACAAGCTTTGGTGATAGCTACATTGAATGCGGTACCAACATTTCTTTAAAAATATAAGGCCTGGTACCAATACCAAGGCAGTAATATCAAAATCCAACTCCAAGAGTAGAGGAACGAAAAGAGGATCTAGGCATAGGCCTACAGATGAGGTGCGACCTTATTGTACATTCCACCAGTTCTATGGTCATGATACAAGTGAATGTCGAGATGCCACAATGGAAAAAAATGCATATTTGGGAGCTTGACACGATTATTGGAAGACCTCATGCATGAGGTAATTCTCAGAACACGTAGGGAATCTATGCTAGAAAGGCCAAGAATCCACCTATGGCTAGTTACATTGTTAAGCATTCCTAAAGGATAAGTTAAGTTGAGCACATCGTATTTACTCAGGACAAAGCAACATGTCTGCATTATCCCCATTGTGACGCCCTAGTAATATGAGCTATCATAGCATGTAACGAGTTGAAACGTGTGTTCATTGACAATGGAAGTTCGGTAAACATACTATTTGGTTCGACTTATGATAAGATGATGATGGATCACGAACCCACTCCCATGAACGAGCTTCTATATGGATTCACTAGCAACAACATCATCATGTAAGGAATGATAACTTTGGCAATCAAAATAGGCACGCCACCCTTGGTGGCTCACAATTCATGGAATTTCAAATAGTGGATCATCGGTCTGCTTACCATGAAGTGTTGGGTAGACTTTCTTTGAAGGAGTTGTGGACCATTACCTCTATTCACCATTTGTGCATGAAGTTTCTTACTGATCAAGGTATCGCTACGGTATGACATGATTAGATGAGGTCAAGGGAATGCTACCTCAACTCCTTAAAAAAGGCTGAGGCCCGAAGTGTAAATGTAGAAAGGTCCACCCTTGAAGAAAGGAGAGACGTCAACATGTTAGAAGACCCTACAAAAGGGACCCCTCATGAAGAATTGGACCCTTGCATCATCAAATCTGAGCCTTAAAAGGCTCTAATGGAAGAACTAGAAAATTTCATGGCAAACCCTCAAGACCCTACCCAGGTTCTGCGAGTGGGAAATGGTCAGTCTTACGAGGTAAATGAAGAGCTAAAACGTTTTCTACAAAGACATGCATTGCATAGGCAAAAGTTAGTTGTCATAATTCAAATGTTAATATAAGACATGCACTGCATAGGCAAAAGAAGCGAGCCCTCAACCCAGTAAGGTAGGAGGCACTTAAGGATGAGGTTAAAAAGCTAACTCGTAATATTTTATCTGGGAGGCCATATATTCTAAGTGGATTTCTAACGGTTAAGAAGCTGAATGGCAAATGGAGAGTTTGCATCAAATTCTCGAACTTAAACCAAGCTTGCCCAAAGGATAGTTTCCCACTTTCAAGAATAGACCAGCACATGAACTGTTGAGTTTAATGGATGCCTATTCAGGCTACAATTAGATCCCCATGTCCCTGGTGGACAAATATGATACTTCTTTTATTGTAGATAGTATTACTATAAGGTGATGCCCTTCGGATTGAAAAATACTGGGACTACCTATTAGAGATTGCTAAATATGATGTTTGCTAACCTTATTGGAAAAACTATAGAGGTCTACGTAGACGATATGGTGGTAAAGAGCCTCCAAGTAACAGATTATGTGAAACACCTAAAGGACGCCTTTCAAATTTTAAAAGAATATAATATGAAGTTGAATATGCTCAGGTGTACATTTGGTGTGGCCTTTGGACAAGTTCTTGGGATACCTTATCAAAGGGAAATCAAGGTGAATCCAGAAAACATCAAGGCCTTAATTGAGATGAGGTCATCACAGAAACGCAAGCAAGTGCAGAGCTTGAATAGGAGAATAGCAGTGCTCAATTGTTTCGCCTCAAAAGCCGCTAACAAATGCCTCATTTCTTCAAGATTGTTAAAGGAGTGAAGAAGTTTTAGTGGACATCAAAATGCGAGGAAACATTCCACACATTGAAAAAACACTTGGGTCAAGCTCCTCTTTTATCTAAGCCCAAGCCGAATGAACCTTTGCAACTTTACTTGTCTATTTTCGACGAAGCAGTCAGCTCGTTGCTTGTGAGGAAATAAGGCATGTATCAATTGTATGTATATTATATAAGCAAAGCCTTTCTACCAGTAGAAACGCGTTATCCAGACATAGAGAAGCTCTCTCTCTCTCTCATCACTGCATCAAGGAAACTTAAGCCTTATTTCTAGGCTCATACCATCCTTGTATTGACAAAATTTTCCCTAAAGCGAGTACTCTAAAAACTTGACGCCGCGGGGGTGATTATTGGAAGCTTCCCAATGAACTGAGGTATCTATAGGGCTATCCGCCTCTTCCAAATGTCTTCCTCCCCAACTATAGCCTTAGACACCTCGTCCGAACCCAACACCATGGGTTCACTTAGCCTAGATACTACTAACTCATCCCATCACCTCGTTTGGCATTTCAAAAGTCATTTTTTTCAAGAAACAATAACGAAAAGAGTTGTTCTTAATGTTTCTTTACCTAAAGTAGCAAATGTAGTTATGAGATGGTCATTGGAAACATCAAAAGCCGTACCAAAATACAAGAAATTCGTCGAAATTTTTGTGTTTACAGAGTGATATTGCGATTTTATTTTTACCAAAAGTAAAAAGTTTTCATAATGAGGTAGGTTCTTTTTATAGGCAGCCTCTACCAACCTTTACTGTTGGATGAGATCTGATCCCATCAAGGTGGTCAATTGTTTAATTGATCCTCTCCATTGAGATCAAACGTAAAAAATGCTCAATGGCTAGGATATGACAGTGCAACATATACACCCGTGTGACGCATCTCCTTAGACCTCAACATCCGCCCGTCGATTAGTATTGATAGCCCAAGAAAGGTCTTTCTTGGGATCAAGCGACAATACACTGCTTCTCTAGGAAACATGCAATATCCTTCAAATCATTGGCAATAATTCCAATCCTAAGCTTCGTCCTACAACTAGGACACCGCCTCTACCACTCCAACTTTTCTCAAAGTTACGACCTTCCAGAGCCTCATCCTAAAGCTAGAAAACACCTCTTATACAACAAATTTTATCAAAACTGCTACCTTCTAGAGCTTGGCCTACAGTTAGGACACCGTCTTTACTACTCTAGTTTTTATCAAAGTTGCTACCTTGAAGAGCCTCGTCCTACAGCTATGACATAACATCTGCTACTCCAACTTTTGTCAAGCTGTTACCTTCCAGAGTATCATCCCACAGATGGGACACCTCCTCAACTACTCCAGCTTCTATCAAAGCTGCTACCTTCTGGAGCCTCGTCCTATAGTTAGGACACCACCTTTACTACTCTAGCTTATGTCAAACCTAATACCTTCTAGAGCCTCGTCCTATATCTAGGACACCGCCCCTGCTACTCCAACTTATGTCAAAGCTGCTACCTTCTAGAGCTTCATCCTACGGCTAGGACATCGCCTCTGCTATACTAGCTTTTATAAAATTTACTACATTCTAGAGCTTTGTTATACAGCTAGGACACTGTCTCTGCTACTCCAGCTTTTATCAAAGTTGCTACCTTCCAAAGCCTTGTCCTGCAGCTAGGACAACACTTCTGCTACTCCAACTTTTATCAAAGTTGCTACCTTTTAGAGTCTCGTCCTACAGCTAGGACAACGCCTCCGTTATTCCAATTTTTATCAAAGCTGCTACTTTCTAGAGCCTCGTCCTACAGCTATGACACAACATCTGCTACTCCAGCTTTTATCAAAGCTGTTAGCTTCCAGTGTCTCGTCCCACAGATAGGATACCACCTCAACTACTCCAGCTTCTATCAAAGCTGCTACGTTCCAGAGTCTCATACTTTAGTTAGGACACCGCCTCTGCTACTCTAGCTTATGTCAAAACTACTACTTTCTAAAGCCTCATCCTATAGCTAGGACATCATCATTGCTACTCCAACTTATGTCAAAGCTACTACCTTCTAGAGCCTTGTTCTACGGCTAGGTCACTACCTTTGCTATACCATCTTTTATAAAAAATACTACATTTCAGAGCCTTGTCCTATAGCTAGGACACTGTCTCTGCTACTCCAGCTTTTATCAAAGTTGCTACCTTGAAGAGCATCGTCCTGTAGCTAGGACAACACTTCCACTACTCCAGCTTTTTATCAAAGCTGCTACCTTCCAGAGCCTCGTCCTATAGCTAGGACGACGCCTATGTTACTCCAGATTTTATCGAAACTACTAGGACAACACTTCTACTACTCTAGCTTTTATCAAAACTCCTACCTTCCAAAGTCTTATCATCCAGTAAGGACTTTTTCTACTACAACCATATATGATTCTACACATTACATAAATATCCATAAATGGACTTGGGACACTATTGTTACACCTCTGATAATGAGTCGTCGATCATGAAAAGTAGGCCCATACTTCGAGGTACTAAAATGCCTAAGCAATATATTAAGAGGTTAATATCGAAAGTTGATAGCATCGGCATGAACGAGGATCGAGCTGCATGGTTGTAAGACACCTGTTGGTGGCAGTCAATATTCGACATAAGATACAAATCTTTTGGGTAAAGATCTGTCCAAAATAAAATCTTATGAATGATGGATATGACATTTATGTAATTGATGCTAATATGTCAATTTGAATCCAAACTCATTATCAAAATTGCTACTTTGCAGATCATCTTTCTACGATTAAGACAACGCTTCTACTATTCTAGCTTTGATAAAAGCTGCTACCTTCCAGTTCCTCATCCTGCAGTTAGGAAAATGCTTCTGCTACTCCAACTTTTATCAAAACTGCTACCTTTCAGAGCCTCGTCCTACAGCTAGGATATCGCCTCTACTACTACAGCTTTTATCAAGGCTACTATTTTCCAAAGCCTTATCCTAGAGCTAGGACATCGCCTCTGCTACTACAGCTTTTATCAAGGCTACTACTTTCCAAAGCCTTATCCTACAGCTAGGACGACGCCTTTGTTACTCCAACTTTTATCGAAGCTACTACCTTCTAGAGCCTCATCCTCCAGCAAGGACCATCTGTGCTATAATAATACATAATTCCATGCATTATATAAATATCCGTATATGGGTTTGGGAAAATATTGTTACGCCTTTGATAACGAGTATTCATGTCATAAAAAATAGGTCGATACTTCGAGGCACAAAAGTTCCTGAACAATATAGTACGGGGAGAATATCCATAGTAGATAGTATGGACATGAACGATGACCAAGCCGTATGGCTATAAAACACACCTGCTAGTGGCAGTCAATGCTTCAACATAAGATATAGATCTTTTAGATAAAAATATGTCTAAAATAAGATCTTGTGAATGATAGATGTGATATCTCTGTAGTAGACGCTAATATGTCAATTCGAATCCAGAAACATTAAATGCCTACCCACCTATGGAGTGATAGATGGACGTCTATGAAGAGACACTTCGGACCATCAGATGAACCCATGTGTTCTCTATCCAACGGTTCTTCTTTTACCTTTTTCTCTATAAATATTTGTACTCAATTTCCTTATAAGGTAATGTAACTTCATTTTTAAAGATTCACTCCTGATGAGAACCACATAGCAATAGTAACAATGCAATCTACAACGAGATTAGAACCAACCCAAGAAAGTCAACTAATCTAGGTTTTGGATTCGAACCAAGATTTATGAACCAAGCAACCAACACAATCGCTGACAATATGTTGACCTCTTGATCACACGTGTAATGAATCTAGCCAGGTAGTTTGAATGCCACAAGAATTCGATTCTTGATGAGTTCGAAGTTTTCTCAATGAAGAACAATGTTGAAAGCTTAAAGCCTTACTACATGACTCATATATATCGAAAAAATCAACATCATTCACATACATATCCTTCACATATTCAAATCCAAGCAATTTTGTACTCAGAGAAGTAAGAAGCACATACCTTCGTGATAAAGCATCCGCTACTACATTCTCTTTACCTTGTTTGTATCGGATAACATATGGGAATGTCTCAATGAATTCATCAATCGTGCATGTCTCTTGTTTAGCTTACCTTGGCCTCTTAAATACTTCAAGGATTCATGGTTAGTGTGGATCACGAACTCTTTCGGCCATAGATAATGTTGTCAAGTCTC
>CAIGRO010110281.1:0-12643 GCA_903798355.1 Fraxinus baroniana | reverse complement strand
GACTGTAGGCTGGCCTGGTCATTTGGCAAGTCATGCTAGCCTTCACCTTGAGGCCTGGTGGCCTGCAAGGCAGACATTCAGGCCTCTACGAAAAGGCCTCGAGTAGTTGGAGAACATAAAAAGAAATCTTTAGTTTGGCAACATTCTAAAATGAAGAAAGTTCCTATAAAATAATTTAAGTTGGAGATCTAGTAGTAGCCTGGGCGACCTGAATAGGTATGCGATGAAATGTGCAAAGGCACACGGCCAACAAGAGGCTACACAGACGCATTATGTGTATTCACGACCCGTCTGGTCGTGGTTCTTCCATCTTTAATACAAGCAGTTGGGTCGAATTTGCACGAACATATGCGAAAAGGGATGGCCATGAAAATAGCAGCAGGAGAGCAACCTTTCAGCATTGCAGAAAATTTCTTTTCTACCACTTAAGCTGGGCCTTGATCTCCGTTGGGATGATAAATACTTTATGCAGAACGATCCTAATAAATCGTCTCAATTTGTCAAATAGAATAATGTCTTTTATTCTACACTATAGGAGGCATGGTTGCCAAGCATATGTAAACTGTTTGTCAACAAAAAAATAGGAAACAGGCGACTTCTTAACATTCTACATAAATCGAGCTGTCACACCTCTTAATATGTGAAATATTATGTTGGACAACCCAAGCACGCAATGACGAAGCCAAGAATTTAGGTAGGAGGGTGAAATAAATTTTGGGGGACGAAATGTAAATGTATAGTGTATATATTAAAAAAATTCAAAATCTCAATCTCCCTTCCCTCTACCTTTGCAAGCACCCCAAAGAGATGTATTCTTTTATAGTATGGTTAGCAATCCTGAGGGGTTGCTCAATTAGTCGGGTTTTGGGTTTGCTTCTCATTAGTTACCAGTTCGAGTCCTCTCGGGACCACTGAGGTGAGTACTTGGCCATAAACTTCAAGGCCTTGTGGTATTAGTCAAGGTGAGCGCAAGCTGGCCCGAACATTCACGGTTTAAAAAAAAAAATAGTCGGGCTAGCATTACAAATAATACGAAGATTTTTCGTATATATTGTGCCAGATCATGAACCAACAAAGGCCTACAACTGCTTCCCATCAAACTCACATAAATGTGATGAGAGACATGTTCTATCCATGGGTACTTTCATTATTAAATAATATTCGTATACTTTATACCTTATAGATTACAATTTGCAGAACACATAAAAGAAAAAAGAGGGAGAAAGCAAAAGTGCTCACTACATAATGCATTATTAGTTCAAAACAACATGCCCACCATTCATATTCTATATTCCATGAATCAATATTAGAAATTGAAAAGAAGATACTCAATTTTGCCTTAATCATCTGTTCATTTGTTCTTTGTTGCGCGTTTAGCATGCTGGACTGGATATAATTATAGAAAATAAAGAAGAAGGATATTTAAGATATTTGTGTACTGTATTGTCATTTTCTATGTAGTGCATATTCTATCCCGTGATATATACTAAAAGGTTGAACCCCAACCTTGAGAGCCCCCACCAACCCTGTCCTGGGCCATTGTGGAGGAGGTAAATCGCAGGATGTGCCTCCCAAGAGCNCGAAACTATAAAAAATATATTTATTGTGAAATGGTAAACCTATTTTATTTAATGCTTTTTTATTTTTTTAAATTTGGAGATTACTCATTGTAGAAAAGGTTGAACCCCAACCTTGAGAACCCCCACCGATCTTGTCCTGGATCATCGTGGAGGAGGTAAATCGCAGGATGTGCCCCCAAGAGCCAGGGTGGAGAACTTATGGATAGGCATATGTAGTGCACATTCTATCCCGTGATACATACTAAATATGAAGGTAATTTGGTTTTATGGTTGGCACATGCTTCCCAAGCTAACCTATTGTGGGCAAAATTCAAAAGGCTTCTTTCAGGCCCTGTTTGAGCCAAATTATTGTAGAATAAGAAATATAATCGTTATTGGAGCCCACACAAGATATAAAAAAATTGAATTTAAATGTTGATGTGATGAATAACGGTCATATGTTTTATTTTAATGAGATAATAATTTGGTTCAAACAGGGCATCAATTTTTTGGGTTCTTGGGAGGATTTATCTTCATGTCCGAAATCTCTTATCTTTCTATTTTGGTAATATAGAAAAAGAAATGATACAAAATAGTGATTTCAACTTCTATCCAAAAGGCATAAGATTTTTGAATTTATTGGAATTTTCATCTATGCATCTCCCATATCGACATGATGGCTTTGAGTCTTTGGAGCAAAAAGAAAAAGAAAATCCTCCTTATAAGGTTGTGTTTGGATTTTAAGTTATTTTCATTTTGTTACATTATTTATCAATTGCTTTTAAGTGTTTACTCCCTTTTGTTTTTGAGTAAGTTATCCTTGCCATTAACCCTTGGCTTAAGTTTCTTCTCCCAGTGTTTGACAAAAAATATTTACAAATACAGTAATGAAGACTTTTGTGTCCGTTGACAACTGGAACAAGCAAAAGGCCAAAGTTCGCCATTTGGAAAACGCCACCAAAAGTCGAAGAAAAAAGTAATATATAATAATCATGGGATAACAAGAAGAAGAAGAAGAGTCGAATAGCATAAAGTTAAAATGATATAGTTTTTCTCGAGGAATACCCATTTTCATCATGTTTAACTCATCTTATTCTTCGATAAATTTAAGCACGTGTTTCAAATGACCAAGCAGCAGATTATAGGAAAATACGGGCAATGTCCTTTTGGCCTTTCTCTTCCTAGTCCTCTCTCTTCAACAATGGCTGCAAAAATATGCCTTCTCATTAAGGTATATTTTTAGGATTGACTTTTTGTGTGTTTTCTCCATTTTCTTCTTTGTTTTTATGCAGTTTTTATGTCAATATCAGTGATGAAATTTCGTGAAGTTCAATTTTTTAAAATAGACTTTGACTCTTTGAAGTTTTTGTTGAAGTTGATCAATAAAATGAAGTTTTTCCTGCTCTTGACTTGATTTTTTCCAAGCACCTCTCTCTCTCTCTCTGACCATTTCTTTCTCCTAATATTTCTAACTGTACACATAAACAAAGAAGAAAAAAAATCAAAACCCAATTCTAATTCCTCTTGTTTCATCATTTTTCTTTTCATCCTCATGGAGATTCTGAGATGGAAAGCACAGGTTAGATTTATTTCTGATATTTGTATTTCAAGATAATTTTACTTCAAATACTGATCCCAAATTTTTTATTGAGAATGAGGCTTATATTCGACAATTTTTTGCTTACAGGACGCATTGGTGGCGAAGGCACCTAAAAGGAATCCGCTGATATTAAGAATGGCGGTCTTACTTTTTGCCATGGTTTGTGGACTGTACATATTTTCATTCTGTATAAGGCAAACAAATAGAAACAATAATCCTCTAAAAATTCAAGTTATTGATCGAAGAAGAAACTGGCATTGTAGAACTGCTCAAATACAAGAATGGGACATTCCTTACATACATTTCCCAGAACCTGAAACCTTTAGCAGGTAAAACTTTCAGATTTTTACCTTTTTTGCTTATGATTCAATTTATATTGATTGAAAAGATATTCTGTTTGATTGAATTTTATCAGGCAAGAATGTGCTTGCAATCCCGTCCGATTCTTCGTGATCGTGTCGATGCAGAGATCTGGAAGTGGATGGTTTGAAACACTGTTGAATAGCCACATAAATTTAAGCTCTAACGGTGAAATCATGGGGGCACAAGACAGAAGGAGAAACGTTTCTATGATTTTAAAGACACTGGACCAAGTTTACAATCTTGATTGGTTGAGTAGTGCATCCAAGAATGAGTGCACTGCTGCTGTTGGATTCAAATGGATGCTAAATCAGGTACAATACATTGATTTATTAGTGAGAAAAAAAATTGCTTTTTGTGTTACTGTAAAGTTGATTAGTGTGAATTGTTTGAAGGGATTGATGGCGCATCATGAAGCAATAACAGACTACTTCAACAGAAGAGGTGTCTATGTAATATTTCTCTTCAGAAGGAACCTTCTTCGAAGATTGGTTTCTGTGCTTGCTAATGTATTCGACAAGAACAGTAAACCTTTAAACGGAACGCACAAATCACACGTGCATTCTCAACACGAGGTCCTCCGTCCTCTTTCACTCTCTCCCTTGTCACAACATTCGTTTTGAGCATAAATTTAACTTGTGTCATAATTTACATGCAGGCTAAAGTACTAGCAAAATACAAGCCTACTCTTAATGCCACGGTACTAGTATCCCACCTAAGGGCAGCAGATCAGACAGTAGCAAAAGCACTGGAATACTTCAAAAGCACTCGACACATTGTTCTCTATTACGAGGATGTAGTTAGGAACAGCACTGTAAGAATAATTTCTGTATTTACTTATAATTATTTTCTTGTTTTCTCTAATGAAGTTATTTTTTGAGCAGAAACTAAAAGAAGTTCAAGAATTTCTGAAGTTGCCTCAAAGAAATCTTACTAGCCTTCAAGTTAGGATTCACAGTGGCCCTCTGGCTAAACAAATCGAGAATTGGGAGGTCGTCCAAGAGACGCTCAAGGGGACGTCCTACGAAAATTTCCTACATGCTGACCACAAATTGTAGTTGGAATGAAGTTGTAGTAATGTAAATATACTGTCTTGACTCTTTCTTTAGAAGAGGGTTATGACAATTTGATCAAAGGGAAAGAGATTACATTCTACAATTTTTATATTCTTTAATAAGATATATCATTTTATTTTCTTATATTTAAAATTTCAATGACATGTACCAAGTGTAGCATAAAATTAATCACTCTTTTCAAAGCTAATAAATACCCTTCCACCCCTGCAGCCCCCAAACCAGCACTGCCACCGCCATCGCCGACTTCAAATAATACTATCTAAGCAGAAACTGATATGATAGCAATTTAGGTATCAATTAAGCGGTGTTAAGCGAATGAAACAATAAATTCCATTCAGTCGGGCTCAGCTATCATTAATAAAATGGAAAATAAAACTATTAAAAATTTAAAGATGTCTGTGTAAATCTTTATAAGATTGTAGCACTAACATGAATAGAAATGAAAAGCTACTGGCTAAGGATGTCTTAAATAGAGACTAAAATATGATAAATCGTGCTTTCTTTAAATCCTGTAACTGTACACTTTCTTTTTTCTAAATGCACCGAAGCATATAAAGTAACAAATCAAGACTAGTTTGATCAATGAGTGACTGATCCGTTAACTGTAGCAGATTCAGGTTTTTGTGTTTGTTCAATAACAAAGTGGTCAACAATCCTTACAGTCTTTACAGGATCCTGCTGTGAAGAAACCGATCGCCATTTGCTAGGAAACCTTCTGAGATAACTAAGGCTATGTGGCTGTTTCGACTCCCCATCCCAACTAGGATCCAGCTTCCATTCCTTTGGAACCTGCATAGCCACACGCAAGAAAATTAGCTCGACAAAATGAAGATGGGAATAAGAAGTGGATGGTATAAGCATCTTCACTCATCAGTAGAGAAGAGCATTAACCGTTATTCTAAAGCTTAAAATGACAACATGGAAGATATGAAAGTGTAAAAAACAACTAAAAACAAACACAAATTAGACATCATGATCAGGATATTCGAACTCTGTGATTTTGCTCAAGTCCCACTTGTCACCAAGTGATGGTAAAGCTTAAAAGTTAAAAGGGCAGTAGATAATATGTCAACCCTGTTTATCGTCCCTGTATTGAAATGCTACAATAGTAAATTATGTAGAGTACGAAATGGATACTTCTTTGCTGCACTGGATTTGTTCTCCAAGTTGTCGATATTAAACACTGCAAGATTGATCACATCCCACTCGTGACAGCTGGAATGTGATAAATATGCACATGTCGATCACATTAAGTTGTAGGTTTGAAGTGAAAGAGAATTATTACTCCAGATACAAGGCCTTGGTTAAGGAAAAGGGTAAATGGAGAAAACCCTAAAATATTGACACGATGGAGGACCTCAAAAGTTTTCCAATCAATAAATTGACCAATCAGGAAATTTAGGACCTCTTTGCCTCTTGAACAATGCAATTAACTTGCATTTGAATTTTGCAAACATTTCAATATTCACTACATGCAGCAGAATACTAGCCACATGCAAATACCCCTCTTATGGAAATTGCAACAAGAACTGGAAGAGGAATTGACACAGTCCTGATCAGAAAATCAGATTAAAAGACTTAACATACTCATCAGGTACAAAATCATGCAGAAGCATTTCTTACCTTATCTACTGCAAGGGTGAAAACTTCAAGATCGCCTTTGCTGTTGATATGAAATCGTGTAAATGCCTTGTAGTTAGCAATTCGGAGTGATGAAAAGGCTTCATCAAAGTGTATGTGAAGCCAATTAATGCAAATGTAAAGGTAGCTTCCAAAAATTAATGAGACAATGGGAGTTGAGAAAACCCAAAAGTAAAGGAAGACAGAAGCATAATATATCACAGCCCCTCCACGGGAAAGCGAGTCCATCCCATTCTTGCAAATATTGTTCCTAGTGACAGCCATGACCTGAAATCATATGAATGAAACTCAGAAGAAATGATGAAGAAAAGCAGGAAAACAAGAAACGATAATCGCGGAACATTTTCACCTCAGGAACATCAAATGCGGACATGAGATATTTGATGCATGCTGGATAAAGGCCAAATGTCCATTGCTCCATACGTGCCCGGAGGCCTGTTGGATCAGGAAAATGCTGGCTTTCCACCAACCGATACCACTGATATAAAGTATGATACCCTGAGATGATACCTTAGATCACTTAGGCAAACATCTAATTTTGTCAATGAAGCATCAATAGGAGAAACACAGGCTAGACTGTAGTAGTAATAAGTCAAGGCCACAAAGCTTCACAAATTGTTGATTAAGATAGAATGGAAATAAAACCTAGAAAATCACAGAGGAGAGGCATTTGTGGAAATATTACATGTAAATCTCCCTTCTTTTTTAACACGTTCTTAAAAAAATCACTATTACAAAATACATTTTTCTCAAAAATCTAATTATAATGGAGCTCAAACAGGGGCTTAATATATTCTGGCACCAATGTCTTGCATGCATCTGGACCAACAATCTTAACTGCACATATGGAAGAAAATATCTGCCGCCTGTTTCCCTCAATTATGACCAAAATGCAGCCGATATATTTTCAATCAATTAGGATTAAAAACACATGTATCTGTTAAGTTAAATAATAATAATACATACTTGTTGATCAAGTTCAACAAACAAAAACAAAAAAGACCATGAGCTGCAAAAGAAAAAGTGAGCAAATAAAGAACATATATGTAGGTGATGTAGGATGCAATAGGATAATTGTAGGAGAAGATTAGTACAGATACTATTTAACCCCTATTTGGGCTCCATTTAACCACACTTCTTTCATAAAATAAAGTTATACGTAAAACCAAAAATTTTCCTTATTTTTTAACCACACATCCTCCAAAAAATAATTATTCCATATCACATTTTCCCCCCAAATCTCATTTTAATGGAGTCCAAACAGGGGCTTAATATAGCTTCCAATTTTAATGCTTATTTTAGGAAAATTAAATAATATATATATACTAACATTCCATCAGCAGGCCTATCACCCGATGGAATTGTACAACCGCAAAAAACTAAATCCTCAAATCCAAAAAACGTGGAATCAACTACACAGATCCTTTTTTGCCATCGTTGGAATCATTGGTGGATTTACTAGAATATTCAATGCAACAAGATCCTTCATAACCACAACACATCACAGTAATTTTGGTCTACTTCTCCCGTCACTCTTGTGAAAATGAGCTTCTTTAGATTTATGCAAAACCCATCCAACATTTATCCTTCTGGACCTTCTCTTAATTTATTGTGTACCACCTCTAATTGTTCGCATATATTCTTACCTTATCCATTCTAACATGGATACACGTTCATCTCATCATCCTATTTTTGCCACTTCATCCAGTGGATAGACTGTCTTTAATATCTCAAAATTCAGTACCATAAAGCATAGCATGTCTAATAACTATATAAAAAAACTACCATTTAGACCTTAGTTATATTATATAGAATTCATCTATCACTTCTTTACTTCATCCAGCTCTTCCAAACTTATCAATTGCATCTTCTTTAACTACCTTTCTTCGTTAATAATCAATCACAAATACTTGAAACAAACACTCTCAGGGACACGATCCTCTACAATAACCATTATTATTGTGCATATAATGTCACTAATATTTTTTTTGTACACTGTCCCAAATTTTAGTTTACCTAAATCTTTTAGATCTCAAAATATTCTCCAAGTTTTAGATTACAGTTTAACCCCATCCTAGAATAATTAACTAAAACTATCAGAAAAAATATACCAAGGAACCTCAACTTCTCTATGTCTTGCAAAACCCATTCATGATTAAAGTGAAAAGATGAGGACTTGTAGAGCTGTAGCGCATTCCTACAATCAACTTACACATGACTTTTCCATTGTAAATGTACTTAATAATATTATATATCTAATAGAAATCATTTTTTCTCTGTAGCACCCCCCATAGAACTTCTCTAGACATCCTATTAGTTCTAACTCAATAAAAACTATAAGCAATTGTACAAGTTACATAAACATATTATTTAAACTTAGCAATAAAATTAAACACGCTATCACCTGAAGTTCCCAACAATTTGTGCCTGATACATGTCTCGACACCCAATTCCAGGAGCAACATGAGAACCAAGGCTGCAGACAGGTGTGCAGAAACATGAAGAATCCCAATCATTACTTTCCTCTTTCGAGACACTTTTGAAGGTACAAAAGTGAAAGCCGTAACTAACAATAAGAAAGCACCAGCAGAGGATACATATGAGTACCCCAGCATATAAAGGAAAGCATCCCATACTGTGCCGAAGAAGCTCTTTAAGTGACCTGAAAATGTATCGTCCTGTAAGATGTGATCTAGCTTACACTAGAAGAAGAGGGAAACAAATTAGTCATTTGTTTGCAAACTTTCAGATCTTGATGCTCGATCAATCATGAATAATGTGAGCCAAAGATCTAGGAAAATGTTTTACCTGTGGAAACATTGAAAAGGCCAAGACAAAATATATAATACCACCAATAAAATCAAACTGCCAATTTTTCTTTCGAAACTTCAATATATTTCCTAAAGCAATCTGCATCCAAATGGCCACAAAGTAACATCAAATACAGTAGAAACGAATAACATAGGATGGAGCGATATAAAGGTTCAGTTTATGTACCCTGCTTGAGTCTTCAAAAGAAGGATAAGCCTTGCTTTCATAGGATATCCCGTGTAAATTGTTAAAGTTACTAAACACATGAGTAGGGTGCAAAAAAGCCCCACCACAACCATTAACAAGCAAATGTTGCACATATACTGGCTTGTCTGATGGAATATACGAATGACGCATGTAATGATGCAAGTCCCCAGCCACTCGAAGTTTACACCTCCCTCTTAAGTAGTCACATATCAGGTGTGAGACATTCTTACCAGTCACATCATCCCAGTACCAATCAAGAAGCCAATTAGGTTCATGGGTCATAATGATCACAGAATCATGTTCCCCAACCTGAGATACAGAGGAAACACTTCATACAGTATTGTCTAAAGAGAATAAGGAGCAGTGGAAGAGACAAAAAGTAAAACAAAAGTGCGGGGACTACAGAAGATGAAAAGTGCATAGAAATCTCTTATGGAAACATCATAGTTGCAGAGATGACAATGACTTGACACGTCGGGACCATAATGTGTCTTTTAGCGGCAACAAGTATTAGTTTAAAAGAAAATTAAGGTGCTTAGAAGTCCATTATGTTTTGTTTAGTAATTGTTTCTTCTTTTGCTCAACATTTATATAGGATTACAGGAATATAATTGATGGGCAAAAATCTGAAGGAAGAAATCCAGCTGTTCACATTTATATGAGACACTGTGATGCAAAACTAAAACCTACCATTCTTCCAGATTCTTTATCGTGCTAACAACTAGAAATATCACAACCTAAACCTTGATGGTAGAAATGATACCTTTTCCTTTATCAGTTCTGAAAAGAACTTGAATTGGTATACATCAATGTCGCAATGCAGAGCATGGTCAAGACCAAACACCCACCACCCTTTAGGAAGCTGAAGGGCAAAATAGCTTTTCTTCTGAGGCATAAACCATCCACCTAACCAGCTCTTGTGACAAATGTACCTCATAAATGTCTGAAGCCCATCAAACCAATCTGTAAAGCAGCAAAGATCAATTGAAATGCCAAAAGAGTAACATGGAGTAAAGCAATAAAATAGCAAAAACTGAACGCGAGACAACTAAGCCATTGATAATGAACCAAAACCAACCATGATTTCCAGGAATGACAAAACACTGAGGCCCTTCATACTGCTTCAGATCTGCAACCCCACTAGGTAATTCTGGCTTGTTTACAGCTATATGATCCTCCTTATACCAGAATGGAGGCTGAAGAGCATATTCAAAAGGACGAAAAAGGCGCCTCTCATATGTAAATGCTGATGGATTAGGATAGCTATTAAAGAAGAAATAAAATAAGAATCAATTTATAATGTAAGATCTGACCAATTCAGGAATTGAGCAGCTCAGATTCTGTTCTTCATATTTATAAGCTATAAATTTTCAAAAGTTCAACTACTGCTAGAATATGTGTCCTTTAAATTAACACTAGCGGATGAGAGGAATAGCATGTACCTTCTCTTAAAAAAAAAGACACTGACTAGAGAAAAATATTTCATGTCTGTTAAAGCTATTCACACTTTTAACATACAAATCAAACATATACATTTCTCATTCATAATACCTCGCAATTGTGAGAGAGAAAACCACATTACCATGACATTATTAAGCAAAAATATCATATACATAAGTTCTAAATGCCTAACACAAGTTCACATAAATTATTTTAAAACATTCAAAAATTACACAATAAAATCAACTTGTCCTGCATCAGACAAGTGAAGATTTATCTGCCTGGTAGAACAATATACCAAAGTCAAAAAGTTCAAACACACATCTTCCATATTTAAACATGAAAAAACAAAATATTTCACTAAGACATCTACAAATAAATCCATATAACATCCACGAACATAAGAGGGTAACACAGGAAATTATTTAATACATTAAGCAAAAGATGGAGTTTAGAACATTTGAATCCACCGCAATAGGTCTGTGTCACCTTAGAGAAGAAGAAAAAGAAAATTAAATATTAAAAGCTATTGCATTGCAGGAGCTTTAACTAGAGGAAGCAAGATCCTGATGACTTTCGAAGGTGAATGCTGGAACAGATAGGAGAGACAGAGATAAAGAGATGTGGAAAATGCTTTCTAAACCAACAAGTTTTACTGAAAAAGTCTTATCAAGTTATGCAATAATAGGTTATATTGATTGTACAGCAGTTTGTCCCCTCAAATTTAAAAATGTTAACCATCATCTCGCACCTAAGCATTAGGAGATTTTTTGGTAGATTTATTTGGTATGTATAAAATCATCACAAAAACGTTTTCGTATGTACTAATTACATACAAAATGCGAGAAATCATTTGTAACAGATTTCATAAATGATGCATATTTCCTTCAGAATGCTAAATAAATATCCCAAAAGGCATCAAACCTCAAATTTAACGGGTCATCTACCAAACTAATCACATTGCATCACGTAAATAGCTTCCTCTCTAAAGTATTAATTATTTAACACTTATAATTACAAGCACAAACAAAAATTTTTAGAGCTTACGCAAGATCTCCCCCAATAAGGAGCAGGTTACCACGTGGCAGTGTAAGCAGAGAATTATTACTCTGGACCCTAATTGAAGGCTGAGCAAGAAGCCGTGCCACACTATAAGAAGAATTTCCACCATCACCAGTATCAGCCATAAAGTCAAACCACAGTTCATCTTTCTCTCTGAACTGGTCATACAACAGATCCTCCTGGTCAGCACCATCTTCAACTTTGCTCATTGCCGCCTGATAATCAGAAAACATGTAAAATCAAAGATATATAACGTAAAAAAAGTTAATGATGATCAAAGCAATATTCCGAAAAAACATATTAGAGTTTCTGTTGTACACAAATAAAGATTAAAGCAAGCATGTAATATCCACTATGTAGCTTTAAAATACAAGCTAAGGTTCCAGCTGCATTTGATTACATGAAATCACAACAAGGTGAAAAAGGAAATTTTGCCACTATTCAAGGTAAAAATTTCAATCACAGTACCAGTTAAGTGAATAAGTTGAAATAGTAAAACAAACCTGCATCATACGCATGTCAAAACGCCCAACAAACACAGTTACTGATACCAGTAGGTCAAAAACTGTCTTGAACAGATCAGCAGATGTCCTGCATCAAATCATTAGGAACATTAAAATCATTGAAGCTGAAACC
Source organism: Fraxinus baroniana (assembly GCA_903798355.1). Taxonomy (NCBI): domain Eukaryota; kingdom Viridiplantae; phylum Streptophyta; class Magnoliopsida; order Lamiales; family Oleaceae; genus Fraxinus; species Fraxinus baroniana. The sequence continues at coordinate 251 of CAIGRO010110281.1, read as the reverse complement.
CCCCACTTTTCCATCTGACTAAGAAATTGATCGACATACCCCGAGTACCAAGGAACCATATCCAAAAAATCAGGCTTCATTTGCTTTTTCTTTAACTTCCCAAATTCTTTTTGTGACACAGGGTGAGTAAGTGCCCATCTGTTGATTGTTGCACATTAACAAACATAGGAAGTTAATCAACTTAAAAAAAAAATAAAATAAAAAATAAAATAAAATAAATAATAAATAAAAAGAAGAAGAAGAAGAGAGAG
>CAIGRO010110277.1:0-16409 GCA_903798355.1 Fraxinus baroniana | reverse complement strand
TGGGCCCGACATCTGTTGAGTTCATTTTTTGGGGTCAACACATTGCTAACTTCGAACATTCAGCTGTAATCATATTATATCTACCTCGTGACTCCATAGCTTTCTGAAACCATACCTTTGTTTAGCTTCTGGCAGAGGAAAGGAGTAGTACTTGATAGCTGACAAGCATTGTCGATGAAAGGAGTATCTAACATGGTTAGGGGAGTCAAATGTGCTCTGTGGGTTGGCCTTCTCTCCTGAATGAAAGAGTATAAGAAAACCTATGCAAACTTAAGAGAAAAGTTCTCGCCTTTCTTGGATTCTTCTGAAAAAAAACAAAAACTTGTATGGTTTTGTAGGCCTGCTGCAGTTTATACCTATAGAATCTAAATTTAGAATGATGGGTATAGTATTTTAGAATTTCAAAATTATTAAGCTGTCGTCCAAGTTCCAATGTGTAATAAGCTTAAAATCATAGAGTAAGGATGGTTCATTTGGCATGTCGAGTAAAAGGGTATATACAGGTGAGGAGTGGGTACAATTTCCTAATGAAAAAAGACATGAACCAGTACTAAAACACTTTAGAGATGGTGAAAATCAGTGTGGAAGCCACAAATACCGCCCAAAATCTCTTATCTTATTATTATTATTTGGAGAGAGTATCACATTGCACAAGTAATTTGGTGAGGCAACGCATAAATTCTGATAGCAGGTGTGAACGATGTAAACTGTCTAAAATTGATATGCACACTCTTCTTGTGTTCACTGGCTAATGTTATGCGGAAAGAGGTGGGTCATTGGTTCATTATTAAGTCGTGTGATCATGCGCACATAACAGAAATGTTGGGTATTTCCCAACATTACGGGAAGGGTGATTTTGAAGGGATTGTTTTACACTTGTAAGATTTAAATATAAATACAGACAACAAAAGCTTACAAGAGGTCCCATGGTCTAGCGGTTAGGACATTGGACTCTGAATCCAGTAACCCGAGTTCAAGTCTCGGTGGGACCTTTTTTGGTATTTTTTGGAATTTGAAGCTTACGTTAAATTTGGAATTTGAAGCAATGAAGACTTTTATGGGTTCTTTTCTTTTTCCAAATTGGAAAAACACAGTACACAATATTTTAATTTACAATTCAAAAGAGAGCCAATAGAAAATATGAATTACAAAAAATTGTAGCTTGTTTTAACTGAAAACAAGCCTACAGACAGATGAAGCACAAAAGACAACCACTACCTAAGCTTGCTGTGTCTCCCTCCCCAGAAAAGGGAGTCTAAAACCTGCAAACAATTTGAATTTTTCACTGTCCACCGACCCATACACAGGTCGACGGGAACGGAGGAAATGTACAGGGGAAGAACTAACAAGCAAGACATCCAAATGTGGAGACTGCTCTGTTATTGAGAAAGAATGAAGTGCAATAATCTTCCATTTAGTCCTGATTTTCTCGCTCTCTGTCTTGCAAGTTCAAGGGTTCGGGGAAGATCTCTTTGGAGTGTCGTCTGGTTGAGAACGAATGACCACGTCCTTCATCGTTTTGCCCACTTTCTTGAGAACCCGAATGTTTTAAACTGCTAGCATGTTCCGCTTTTCGAGAAGGTACAGCTGGCATGGCCGCCACATCTGAAGAGCTTTGACGCCAGCTGCCAAATAGGGCAGCATTCCACGACCCTCTCGAGGAAGTAGTTCTAAGCCTTGCTGAGCTCGTATGCTCGTCTCTTACAACTTTCAAAGGGTTCTCCAAAGCTTTAAGAATGTATCTCATTAGAGGCCGTCTTGTGGGCTTGGGATTGAGGCAAGATTTCGCAACAATTGCCATGGCCCACACTTCCTCCAGCAGATCCTCGTCTATGATTAATGAGGGGTCGACAATGTTTGTCACAAGTTCCTTATCGTATATACTGATGTAAGGTAATGTTGCTTCTAACCACTCCTTCATCGTGGCATCGGTTGATGAACTGATACCCAACTTGCCCGTTACGAGCTCGAGCAAAACCTTTCCGAAGCAGTAAACATCATAAGCACACGTTGCATTGGTCATACCTGGCCATTTTGGAAAACGCAGAATACTACAAATCTTTAACCACTATAAAACTAAATAGACAAAATTATGAAGCTTAGTCAAAAGATTAATTGCAAGATCACAGTAAATGCCCACGTTTCCTCCTTTCCGTCTATGTTGCTCGGACTCTCTATTTCAGAGAAAGTACCCGTGTCGGACACACATGACAAGGATAAGGGCATGGGATCCTTCTCGAATCCTTTAAATCAAAAGAGGATCCTTTTATATCGTTTTTGTATACATATCCCTAAAATGCAACTAAAATTATGAGTATAAAAGTTTCTAAAGTAATTTTAATTTTATAAGATGCATCTATGTACTTGTGTCTAAATTTTGGATCATTTTTAGCCGCATCCCCATATCCTAAATTTTAGAAGGGCTATGCTACACTTACAAAAAATTTGACATAATGTTTTACCAACTTGACACATGGCGACCCCCTATTTGGAGGGCGGCTGTGGGCCCAGCCACCCCCCAAATAGGGGGCCACCATGTGTCAAATTGGTAAAACATTATGTAAGATTTTTGGTATAATTAGATTTATCCTTTTCGTAAATGGTACTTTTAGGAAAATTTGTCTGTTTTGACTTTTTAGATTCTAAGACAAGGAATAATTCAAATGAACGGTTCTCAAATTGCAAGAATGAAGAGCTTAATTGGAGTTTCATCAAATATGAGATGGGTATTTTAAGGAAAATATCGGGAATATATTAGAACATGAAGCAATACCCAATATTTATTGCTTTGGAAGTCTGAGCTCTCGGGTTAGTTTTCTTCCCAACATCAAAGCAAGCAAATGTAATTAATATGTTTTGGAAACTTGAACCAATGATAAGCTTGATATAGACAGGAAATTAACTCTTCCAGTACCGAGAATATAGCAAAATTTCTCTTCAGCAGTTGCCCTCTAACTATGAATTCTAAAACCAGTGGTTCTGTATTTCAAGAATATAAAACGAGTCTTTCTGAAATCTCTACTCTCTAATCTTTGGAGTAGGATCAATCCCACATTATAAATCCAGATAGAATGAATATGGCATTATTTTGGCAAGGAAATTTATTCAGTGGCATTTTACTGCCCCACCAATTATAGAGAGAGGACAGAAACAATGATAGGAAGATAACTAAAGTTTTAAAGAAATCCCACGTACCTGAAGTACCTTGGTCTGATGTCCTGCATATAGGGAAACAAAAACAGTGAGAAACTCGATTAAGTATTCATGTAAGCTGTACAAGAATACAACTACACAAGCCTTTTTCCAATAAATTTGAGTCGGTTACACGAGTTACGAGTAAACTGTACAAGAATAACTTCGCTTAAATCACAAACGAAAGTAGCTCTCTTAAATCTTAATAACTCATTAGCTGGTTCCAAAATTGACAACGAAGATAGAAACTTCGTTTCAATAATCAACTTCATTTTTATTTTGGTAAAAGTGTGCCAAACAGATGTTCTAGCATGCTTGGCTAAGTGCTTAAAGGTACTTCCCTATAAAGTAAGTTAAGAAAAATAATTTATAGTGAAAATCGCAAGTTTAAAATTATGATTGACAAAAAAGAAGCTTAAAAATAGCTTTTACTTCTTTTTAAACTTAGCCAAACGTGCTAATATGGTCATAATCTCCTAAGTGCCTTTGAAAAGCTATAGCAAATGAATATTGAGAAGGAAAAAAAATGTAGCTTTGATGGACAAAAATACTCACGGTGGCAACCGCAGCAATCTTGTGATCCTATTTTGATGTGTGTCCCCCTCTTGAACACAAACTTCGCTCAAGCTTCCTAACCGCACTTCAAATTTATCATCAAGAAGTATGCTGCTGGCTTGAATGTCCCTTCAAGAACATAAACAAATAACTATCGCCATTAAAATGGACGTCGAGCAGAGGTAGATTAAAGGATCAAAAAATCTAGCAAAAGCATTCATTGATTGAATAGAAAAGCTGTGAAAGATTTCACTTGTGTTTAAGACATTCACCAGAACTAGAACCACAAAAATAGAAAGCAGTTATTAAATATAGATTTCCTGATGAACATGTAACCTCTAAACTCCACAAAATTATAAATTTTCATGGTGGTTTGTATCACTAGAGCAGAAGTATTTGATGAACTTTTGGAACTGTACTAGACACCAGGGATATAATGTACTAAGCCTAACTTTAGTGTCCATATTAGATCTCCCATGTGTCTACAGTGATTAAGAAAAGAAAAAGGTTGGTTGCAAAGAGTATAACAATTGTAGCTGATATAATTAAAGGGTGAAAATGACCACTCGGTAAATTGGTTTCTTGAATAACTATAGGAGTATTTGTACCTAAAGGTGTTCAATTTTACTAGCTGCAAAGTTGTAGGGCATAAGCCATCCCAAAGCAGACAGTACATAATGAATTAATGACTTGGGTACAGATGTCGGGTCGTTACACAAAACGCTATAACAGTTATATTTTTTCTCAATAAATCTAATATAATGAAGTAAAGCCGCATCTCCCTGATGTACGCTCATTTGACTACAAAGGAGGTTAAGCACCACCAAAATTGTGAAAGGAGGTAAAGATTGCAACAATACGACATAGAAACGTATGTACAATATTATGAGTTTTGTGCCTCCTTTGAAGGCAATCATTATTGCTCTTCCAAGTATGACCAGACATTTCTTGAAGTTGGGTGGTTAATTGACAGTCTCCAATCACCCCCATTAGCATCCTAAAGTTGTGGGGAATACCTATAGCAATCACGACCAATCATCATTTTCCAGAAACTGGACTCTATTATTGATTTACTTCTATTTCCTAGTTTCCAATCAGACAACATCTACTATGAAATGCAAACATATTAAATGAAAGCAGCTCCAGCACCCAACGCATATTTCCTCCATTCTATACAATACGCCCTCTATTTAGAAATTAGATGCAGGTGCAGTGTCATGCGTATGTATCTAGGGCGACAAACTAATCCTTAAGCATAACATTCAATTTTTATGCGTCCTAATTCCTTTTATTTTTCATCTATGAACGCGTAGTCTAACACATTTTGATAAGTAATTTTTAATGCACACCTACACATAAAGCTCCAAATATGCGCAGCTATCAGATTAACATGGAAAATGAAGTGTTCAGTAGTAATTTAAGGCAAAAAGGAAAATCACAGAAATGAAAAAATTGCAGCCTAATTCCAAGAATACCTATGAACAAATGGTGGAGTACATTCATGGTGTAGGTAAGATAAACCTTCTGCAACTCCAATTGCAATTTTCAATCTCGTTATCCAATCCAGTGACTGTAAACTCTCATCATATGAATTTGTTTTCTTGAACAATGAACTGGATAGGTCTCCATTTGGCATGTATTTGTAAATGAGAAACTTCTCATTCTCATTCTCCAAGGAGTGTCCCAATAGAGGTACCAATCTTTGATGAGAAACCTTGCTAAACAGGTCCAATTCTAACATATATGCTTCCCTTTTGATTGATGAACGCAAATCAATTTTTTTGATGACTATAGGGTTCGCATTCTCAAGGATACCGCGGAAGAAGTCACCAGAATGGCCGTTCTTGATCAGATTTACATCACCGAATTCACCTGTGGCTTCAAGAATTTGTTTATAGGTAAATGTGTCTCCTAGACTAGAAAAATTTAGCGAAGCTTCAGGAGTTGAACTTCCATTTGCAGGAACAGGCCCCACGACAATGCCCCTCCGGTTTGTTGCGCCATTTTTGCGCTTGCATAAAATCAGCAGTACAAACGCAATTGCCAAAAGTGCAATGAGCCCAGAAGCACCCAAAACAGATGCCAAAATTATTATTTTTCGGTGGCTTTTGTCAGATTTAGGTGGAATAGGCAGAGCGCCATTTGGCATTCCAAAATTATCAAACACCAGGCCCATCTCAGCATAGAATGATGCGCATTCACTTACACTCCTTTGATTTGCCACATTCCGGAGGCAGTTCCTACTTAAAGTTGTGTTTCTACTGGCGTAATCTGGAACCCTACCTTGGAAATAATTAGCCGACGCATCAATAAAACTGAATCTCCTTATTACAGACGTAAGATTCCCATAAAAGAAATTCTGTGAAATGTTAAATACTGCAACACTGGCATTAACATTCAAGCTAAGATTGGGCAGTGTGCCAGTAAAGTTGTTACTCGAGGCATCTAGAAACCGCAATTGGAGCATTGACCACAGCACATATGGAAAGTCACCAGTGAAGCTATTATGGCTCAAAACCAAATGCTGCAACTGAGTCAAAGGGGGAAACAAATCTTCTGGCAATGTTCCAGATAGGAAATTATTCCCAATTATCAATTTCTGCAAGTTTTTCAACCCTTTCAAATCAGGGGGAAGGGATCCCAATAATGAATTAATACTGAGATCAAGGTCAACCAGATTGGAAAGGTCACCGAATTGAGTGGGTATAGAAGAGGACAAACTGTTGCCTGAAAGATTCAAGTACTGAAGCCTAGACAAAGTGCCAATTTCCGGAGGAATTGACCCAGAGAAGAAATTCAAAGACATATCAAGCAAAGTAAGGTTCCTGAGGGCTGAAAATGTCCCCGGAATCAATCCTGTGAGGGAATTCCGCGAAAGATCAAGTACAGAAAGGCGCAACAACTGACCTAAACTTGTAGGAACTATTCCAGTAAGATTATTATCAGACAAATAAAGTTCAGCTAAGCTACTCAAATTGCCAAGAGTAAATGGAATAGCACCAGCAATTGAACAAGACCGAAGATCAAGCACTTGGAGTGAGCCAAGTCGAAGACCAAACCACTCAGGAATAGAACCCGGAAGTGCCAAATTCGAGGCATTGAATGAGGATAAAAAGGTGAAACTCTGAAGGGCATCCACCGAGAACTGGGGGTTTTGACTTCCCTTTCGAGTCCTCCTGAACCCGGAAACGTTGATCCCTGTAATAAGCCCATTTGTGCATTTGATACCCGCCCAGGCAGTACATGGGTCGGATTTTATAGGCCACTCTTTTGCCCTCAACCCTAATGAAGATCTCAGTTGAAGCAGAGCCGATCTTTCTTGCCTTGACACCAAGAATTGCTGCTCTACTGTACAATCAATTAGCAAGAAAAACGACACAACACAAACCAAAACCACCCTGCTACACCGATCCACCATACCTTCATTGAACTTCAAATAAAATTAGCTTCACATTCATACATACCCCTTACGCTAAATAGCTATTGGGTTTAGAAAAAAATCAGGATTCAGAGGAATACACATTTGTTAATTATATGTTGCCTTGAAATAAAAGAAACAAACTTTCTTGGGTACCATACCTCAATAACTGAGAGCAATGACGCTTTGATTCTTCAAACTCTCAAGTTCTATTTTCTTGAAAAATCTTTTGCTCTCTCTCTCTCTCTCTCTCTCCCTGCCTACTATTTCTTTCTTCCAGTTCCAATGAGAGAGAAAGGGACTACAAAAAAAAAAAAAGTCAAAAAAACTGGGCTTTAGATAGATAAACAGACAACGACAGAAAGATATACGATCAGTCTATATATATACATATACGTGTATATATCTACACTGATATGCAAGGAAGCGAACTTTTTTGTGGGGGCATATGCTTAACATATGGTGGAGATGAGGGTCTGTAATCTAAGGCTGTTGCTTAGCCCTGGCTCATGGCTTAAAGAGACTGTGGACCACCGTTTGGGGTTTGGATCTGACCGAATCGAATTGAACCCGGGAATAAGAGCGGCTCCAGTTTGGGGTTTGACCGCCGAAAATCCCGCCCAGTACAGCTAAGCTTCAAACCACTCCCTATTGCATACTGCATTTAAAACTTCATAATTATATTTATTTTTATTTGATTTATTTGAGTATTCTGTTTAGGTTTATTTATTGCATTTTCTCTTTCTTGTTGGCAGATAGTGAAGAGGATAGGCTATTGAGGTTGGTTTAGTGCTTGTTTGGGATAGCTTAAAAGTTGTTAAAAAATTAAAATCAAAATCAATAATTAATTTCAATCACATATGTTACGTGATTTACAATTTTTATCATTTGTTCAATAACAGATATTTTATCAGTTTTTATCACAAAAAAAAAAAAAAAATTGTCAAACAATCCCTTAATTACTATTAATTTTAAATATATGCGATTTATGGCGTGTTCGATAGAGATAAAAGTCGGATTAAAATTGAAAAATTAGTCGTTATTATTGACTTTTATTAGATGAGTAGGATCCAATAACAACTATATTTTCAATTTTAATTGGATTAAAATCTATACCAAACATGCCCTTAATATAAAATTGGGCTTGAAATGACTCGTGTAATTTATTTTTAAATAAAACTACACTGAGTTGAGTCAAAGTTACTGGAGGTTATTTATGGGCTTAGTTGAGTAATAATTGATTGTAATTGCCCAATTAATGTCTGTATGTAAGTCCCTAGAATTAAGGGCGTGTTTGAGCTATATTATTTTGAAAGAATGTATTTTGGAACAATAGATTGATGGAGAATGTGCAGTTGAGAAAAAAAATTATTGATGTGATGTAAAATATTATTTTATTGAAAAATGTGTAGTTTAAAATGAGTAGAAGAATGTGAATGAAAATTTTAATGTGTACCAAACAAGGGCTAAGTATCAAATGCAATTTTAAGATAGTTGAATATTGTTAAAATAATAAGTTATGTTCTCATTCCTTGATGAGAGGGGGATGATTAACATGTTAGAAGGGTGAAGGTAGACGAAATTAATATGTTAATTTGTGATTGTTAATTTCACATTCGCTTACCTAACTTTCGTCTCTCAGTATTAGTGTCGGTCCAGTAAAGTGCTTTCACCGTTGGTGTTCTTTTCGATCTCTAAGCCCATGTTTGGTACACATTAAAATTTTCATTTTCATTCTTCTACTTATTTTCAACCACACATTTTTCAATAAAATAATATTTTTCATAACATCAATAACTTTTTTTTCTTTTTCAATCACACATTCTTCATCAATCTATAATTTCAGAATACATTCTTTCAAAATAAGGTGGCTCAAACACACCCTAAGTATTTCACTATTCCATTGAAAATTCTCGCTATCCCTACTGTACTCCGGTTTGGTAGTTTCAACTGCTTGTCCAGGATTGAGCCCGTGAGATTTGGATCTGCTTCCATTTCAGTTGTTCAATGGCCCCTCATGCGATTCTTCTACATTTCGACATAATCAATGAATCCAACCATTCAAAGAAAAAGGTATAAATGCAATAGAAATGAGATTTATGGAGAACAAGATTCAATAAATTTATAGTCAACTACTAAATGATAATTGAAATAGTTTCGAAGTACAAAAATATCTTTTTACACTAAAATTGTCTCTCACCTCAGAAAAGGTTGCGCACTAAAGACCGAGTCAAAGACTACCCATAGTCAACTCCAATTAGGCAACCAAATATTTTTAAAAGACAAAAACACCCCTTAAGAAAAGTAACGACAGAAAATTCCACAAGAGGTGCCAATAACCTCTTCCAAAACATCTTGTCTGCTTTAAGATGGTGACATCTCCACAGTCTAAAAATGACCAAAATAGTAAAATAATATTATAATATTTTATTTTAAGCTAATTAAATGCTTTTATCAAAACATGATTGATTAAAAAATGAATATGATAATGAAAGTGGAATATTAGAGTTCAACTTTGACTTTTATTCTATTTTTGACCAATATCTCATTGAATAATCCTTGCCATTTTCCAATTCTAGAAATTTACAGATTATTTATAATATATTAAATATTAATATATCACGTCAAGTCAGAATTATTTTTTGATGATTATAGTCCTATTACAAACTTTTCATTTTTAATTATGCATTTAATTTACAAATTATAATAAATACTACAAAATTCTTGTTCGTTCAAGTATTTTCGATTATTAATTCTCAATTAATTAACATTAACATTCATTTAATTATTATTAATTAGAATTTTACATTCACATTCATCTCGTTATTAATTCTCAATTAATTAACATTCACATTCTTTTAATTAGTATTAATTAGAATCCCACATTTAAGAATACATTTTACTATTTACGTTCATATATGCTAATTAGCATCTAGTTTCCTTATTTTGAAAATTACATTATATTCATATAGTATAAATGATTTAACATTTATTGTCGCGTATATATTCCTTAGTATTAATTCTACCCTACTACAAACTTTTCTTTCCAATATGTGTATTTAATTTACACACACTGCAAAATTCTTGTTCGTGCACGTATTCCTGATTATTAATTTTTAACTAATTAACATTCACATTCATTTAATTATTATTAATTAGAATTTCACATCAATATTCATGCTCATATCTCTGTTATTAATTTTCAATTAATTAATATTCACGTTTATGTAATTAATATTAATTAGAATTTCACATTCAAGGATACAATTCATTATTCGCGTTCATATATGCTAATTAGAATCCAATTTCACTTGATTGAAAATTACATTACATTCTTTTAGTATAAATGATTGAATATCAATTTTTATCTATTTATATATTCCTTAGTATTAATTCTAAAATAATTAAAATTCACGCTAATTCATGTATTGTATTTGACATTCATCTTCATTTATGCATTTAGTTGCAATTCTAATAATCACATTCAAGTATGCATTTTACTAATATATTTACATACATATATAATAAGTAACAATTATCTTCGAGGACTTGCATTTATCTCATATTTAGATCAAAATGGGTAAATGGAAGGTCAAATATTACTTCCATAGCACTTATAAAGTATTTCAAAATAACGTGCAATGCACGTTTAACTCTGACTAGTACAAGAAAATGAAATAAAATTGAATATTGGATTTATGTTCTATTTTCTAGCTTATTAGCCATATTTGCATGTTCAACTCCGACTAGTGAAAGAAAATAAAGTAAAATTAATATCGAATTTTTGTTCTAGCTTCTTAACCATATTTGCACGTTCAGCTCAAACTAGAAAAAATATAAGTAAAATTAATATTGAATTTCTATTCTTTTATATTCTATCGATTCTTAACCATATGTATATATACACACACACACACATTTATTATTGCACATTCTGTTTCATTTGACACAAAAAAATTAAATTGATTTTGATAGTAACGTGACCGCCCATTCACAGATATAGATGTCATAGAAATTTTGCAAAAAGATGGAGGATGACATTCTGTGTGGGCAATTTCAATGACTTTGACATGAAATCGACTCACATTTAATTACTTTATTTTTTTTAGAAAAATGGATGCAACGACCAGATTAACTTTCATTGATGTTGCTATGCTCACACTGCCCACCGGTGAGGGTACTATATACTAAGTATATTATAAATGAAATAAATAAACGTCATATAAGAATTTGTGCTATTCTTCTCAATCCATATTTGAATTAATTAAAAATTATATTTTTAGTTGATTTCGATAAAATCTGATGAAATATGTGTGGTTGAACATTTGATAAAGTTATGGGTCCCATAAAATATGTGACTGGAAATAAAATTTAAGAAAAATGAATTTTGAAAAATGAGAATCAAGCATGAACTCGAAAAGATTCACATTTTTGAGATAAAGTCGAGCAATGTAATATTTTAAATTTATTTTTTCTTTGACGATGCACAATCCACCAACAATATAAAGCAAATTTGTGCAAGCTTGGTTGGAATTGGGAGGTTGGTATATAGCACGCTTGAGTACACCAAATATTGTGTTATTTTAACTCCACAAACTCGATCGAGTTCAAAGAATCATTCACCATCCATAGATTTTCAATGCAAGTTATGAGAAAACGTCTTTGAATATAATCTCATGTTTGAATGTGGGCATGCCACTTGTTCTATAGTGAGTTGGTAAAATGATATTTTTATAGGTTTGAGTCCATACTTGTTTTGTTATTGTTTTAAGGCCTGTTTGGTACGGATTCTTCAATTTTACAGTAAATCAATTCTCATTTTCAACCACACATTCTTCAATAAAATAATATTTTCCATCACATCAATAATTTTCTTCTTGACACATTTCTCATCATATCAATCTTCNATTCTTCCTCCAAAAAATCCCTACCAAACAAGCTCTTAATAAGCATTCGCGTTGGTGCGTCCACTTCTAAATTTGAAAATTAGTAAAATTTCTCTCTATACCTTCAATATTTGAAAAATACGACTAGATTTTATTCTTATAGTACATTTTGTCAACAACTCCTTGTGAGCTCTATCGAGGGCACACTTGGGTGGAGCACCCTTTAATAGTGGCAGAAATGGGTCAATTTCTACTTTTACCCGTAATAATGGCAGTAATGGAGTGAAGTTTTAGGCAGTGGCAGGTGACTTGGTCGGCGATAGACTTGGAGCCGAAACCACTTGGGCTGGCGGCACCGATCGAGTATTTCACAGTTTCAAGCATTTCTTCAAGAATTTACTTGTAGTCAGTTACACGCGAGTGAGCTAGAGAGAGAATGTAGTACAAGTAAAATTTGATTTTGTATCGTTTTTGCAGGAAGAGAGAGAGAGATAGAGATACGGGGGTTGTATGTATCAATTGGTTGGTGGTCTAGTTAAGAGGTAACGGTGGAGGAAGAAAGAAGGATTTTTATAATGATGAATGGTGGGGATTAGAGAATCAATTAAGATATGATTACATCTATGTCATTGATTGAAAAATAATTATTATTTTTATATGATTTCACTTTTAATCATTTTACTATTCATTGATGGTTATATCTCAACTAATTAATTCACTTTGTTTGGCTTTGGTTGCAATAACTTGTCTAAATCTCGTTTGAAGCTTGATCTATTAGTGCGTTTGCTGAATAAGTTTTAATATTATTTAATTAAATATTAATAAACGATATCGCTCTTACGATCACTGATTATCGACATTGACCAATCAACGTCCGTCCGATCTGAACTTCGATACTGGGTTTGCCCCTGTAAAAGTGGGATAGTTGGTCCACCCCCCTCCCCGATCATCAAGTCGGGGCAAGAAACACAACTCATTTCCTTTTAACTTATGATACATTAACGCCTCTAGGCTCTTAACATTGTACACATTTTTACAAGTGGTTTGGCATGTACTAATATTTTATACATGTACGTTTATATAAATACAAGGGTAATTCGCACTTAACGCCCTTGCATTTCACTCTTATCATGGAAAACATCCTTAACTTTCATTTTTTTAATATTTTCACATTTATTTCCACATTCATTACGCAAGAGGTCCTTTTCATCCATTTTCGTAATTAAAGCTATGAAATGACAAATATACTATTTTATTTAAATAAAGAGAAAGAGAAAGAACTAATTGCATCCATAGTCTCAATTTTTTTTTAAAAAATACAAACGAATTCCAAATAAATTGTTAAAAGGGTAATTAGCACATAATGTTCATACCTTTCAATATTAATGTGAACAGGCTTGTACCTTTCATTTTTTTATATTTTCGCATACACCTCTTTATTGTGCTAACCATCATTTCTATCTATTCTCATCCAATTTTTCAATAAAAAGTTGTGAAATGACAAATATACTATCCTATTTTATTTTTTTTTTAAAAAAAGTAATAAATTTTTTAATTTAATTTTTTTAATAATTTATTTAGAACTCGTTTTCACTTTTTATTTTTTTATTTTATAATTTTCTAATAATTTATTAGGGACTGATTTGCATTTTTTTTAAAAATAATTTCTAATTTTTTAATAATTTATTGGGGACTCATTTACACTTTAAAAAAAAGGGAATATGATTACAATTAGTTTTTTATTTTTTATTTTTTATTTTAATTAAATAGGAGAGTATAATCGTCATTTCACAATTGTTTACTGGAGAAATTGAATGAAATTGATAAAAATAATGATTCGTGCAATTAAATGTGTAATTAATAATGAAAATATCAAAAAATACTTTTTTCACAATAATAGTGAAATGTATGGACATTATGTGTACTAATTACCCTATTTAATAATTTATTTGGGACTCGTTTATACTTTTTTAAAAAATTTGAAATTATGGTTGCAATTAGTTCTTTCATTTTTCTTTTTATTTAAACCGAATGATATATTCGTTATTTCATAGCTTTTAATTAGGGCTGGACAAAAATCCTGAACTCGAAACTAATTGAGCGGTTCTTCATAATTTAAATACCCGAACGGGTACCCGAATCAAAAATAAGGGTGAAAATGTCAAAAAAAAATGAAAGATAATGACATTTTCCACGATAATAATGAAAGGTAAAAACTTCATATGCTAAAACACATGCGGATTCCCTTTGCTATGTTGAATGATTGAGTATATTATTTTGATATTTAATTTCTCAAACCCGATCCAGTTCAGAGATTCCTTCACTTCCACCAAGTTTTCAGTGCATGTTCTGGCAAATTGCCTTTGAATAAATTAAAAACTCTTATTCTCTTCAACCGATCACAAATAATTTGAACTCGCATGGAAGATGATTCATCATTTGTTTAACTAAAACATCTGAAAGTCTCAATTTCTAAAATGCGACTTCACTACACTGCTCGCCCCGTTAGTAGGCGATGACTATGGTAATTCATTAATTTCAGCCACTTCCAAATTATATATTGCACGAAGAAACTCGATAATGTATGTTTTCTTAAGAACCTCAAACCTACGAGCACGACAAAGGATATATATCAATATCGTTAATTCTTTAATACTCGTTTCAAGTTCAAAGTACCGTTTGTAAAAATATGAATTCCCTTCGTTAGATTATATCCACGGTAAGTTTTTTCATGTTTGAATCTCGCCCTTCTAAACATGGTCCAAACTCTTATAAGGGGTAACACTATTTTAACCCATGTTTGTCTCCCTTTAGAATAATTTTTTTTAATTCACAAATTTATTTTCAATTACACATTCAAAACAATAAAATTTTTGCACGTAAATTTAAATTTTTTTTCCTACTTTTTAATCACACATTCTTAAAAAAATCACCATTCGAATCATTTTTTTTCGCAATAATGACCCTCAAACGAGAGCTTGATAAAGTGTAGTGATAATATATATATATATATTGTGTCGAGATAAAAATATGAAAAATGCTGCTTTTTTTGAGTATTTTTTGTTCTTGATCTTGATAAAGGATAAAGATTGGCCCTAGCCATCCTGGACTCAGATGGTCGGGCCCATGTGGTCCTGGCCAAGTAGTAGGGTCCCTCGATAAATTGAAACGTGCTACACGAAAATGGAGGATGACATAGGAAATGACTGAACACATACACATGGAAGGGTTGGCATTTTTTTAATTCAAGCAGGATCCACGCACAAAAGTGAGGGTCGGTCAACCCCTATGTCAAAACTTTCGGGCAAAACCGCAAAATTCTGATAAATTAGGGGCGTTAGTTGGTAGATTAGGGGCGTTAGTTGGTGGCTGCATAGGAAATGACTAATCTAAAGTGTAAGGTGGAGCTTTTTATTTGCTTGGGATTAAAAGGCGAATAAGCATGGGATCATGAACCAGTTGTCAGATCCATGATTAGCTTTTTATTTGCATGTTTATAAATAGTTATAATTAATTAAAGCAATGTAATTATGAATCTAATTATTTTTTGCACTCTGAATAATTATTTAATGATTAGAAGTATAACCTAAGTGGGTAAGCACGCGTGACATGACAGCCAATAACACGTGATTACAAACGATACCTTTACTAGTTCCAGATTCTTCTTATTCTTCGTGATCATCTTATATTATTTCTTCTTTTCAAAAAGGTCAAGTATTCTCTGGAAAAACAAATTATGTTGTAGAGGCCTTTAATCTTTCATTTTCTTTTTCTTTTTAATAATTTACTCTCTTAACCTTATTTTCAGTGAAAGGTTT
This sequence comes from Fraxinus baroniana, assembly GCA_903798355.1. Classification (NCBI taxonomy): domain Eukaryota; kingdom Viridiplantae; phylum Streptophyta; class Magnoliopsida; order Lamiales; family Oleaceae; genus Fraxinus; species Fraxinus baroniana. Next base: position 540 of record CAIGRO010110277.1, on the reverse strand, counting down.
TAATCTACTTGAATGTGTGTAAATTAAATATTTTTTTGCTAAATCGATGGATTCTTTTCTATTTCCAAAATACTAATTGTAAATAAAATAATTTGTTTCTTGGTTAATCTTTATCATCGACCCTTTTTCAATTCCCAAACTAGAGGCCGCATTGAAGGGGGAGGATAGAGACGAAAATGACATGTCACGAATCTAGTCGAGCATTGATGAGCTGGATTGTATGGTTAGTTGCGCTTCTTTCCTCTTTTTTTTTTTTTTATTTCTTATTAAGCCACTGTTTGGTACACGTTAAAATTTTTATTATTATTTTTCTACTCATTTTCAACCACACATTGTTCAATAAAAAATAATATTTTTTATCACATCAATAACTTTTCATTCTTTTTCAGTCACACATTCTTCATCAATCTACTATTTTAGAATATATTCTTCCAAAATAATGTGGCTTAAAGCCTCAAACACACCCTAAGAGTCTCTTTCGTATAGATCTTTCTAGAATGCAATTTCTGAAAAGTGATATTTTTTAAGAATGTGAAATTA
>CAIGRO010110243.1:0-10395 GCA_903798355.1 Fraxinus baroniana | reverse complement strand
TGGAATTACCAAGGCTTCTGTTTCTGTAGTTTTTGATAATTTGGATAGCACCTGGACTTGGAGCCTCTCCCACAGCTAAAAGGTAAGGAAAAAACCATTTTTTTTTTTTAATTATTAACACTTACTAATATTTAAACTCTATTTCCCCAAATTGGTCACTTCCTTTAAAACTCCCATTTAACTTCAAAGCAAGGAAACACAAATCTTCTGTGAGTTGCCCCTTAACTTCAGGTTTCTTCAAACTTTAAAAATTGAATTCAATTTGTAAAATCTTCCGTGAATTTCCCCTTAACTTCTGCTTTCTTCAGACTTTGAATTGAATTTGAATATTTATCATTGCATCCTTCTTTATTTCTCCATCTGTGGTCATTATTCTGCTAAGATTAAGGCATATATATTGAATTGATATTTTCTTGAATCGAATTTGATAACTTCTTTAATTCTCATTTTTGGTCATTATTCTGCTACAATTGAGGCATATTGAATTGGAACTTTGAATTGAATTGATATTTTCCTGAATCGAATTAGATAACTTCTCTAAATCTCATTTTTGGTCATTATTCTGCTACAATTGAGGCATATTGAATTGAATTGATATTTTCCTGAATCGAATTTGATAACTTCTTTAATTCTCATTTTTCTGCTACAATTGAGGCATATTGAATTGTCATAACCCTAGTAATGGCACTTTCTTTATTATAATTGTTATTGCATCTTACCCTAAGGGGTAGCTCAATTGGTCAGACCTAGAGTTTGCTCCCAAATGGTCACCAGTTCAAGTCCTCTCAGAGCCACTGAGATGAGTACCTGATCGTAAACTTCAGGGTCCCGTGGAATTAGTCGACGTGTGCGCAAGCTGACCCGGACATCCATGGTTATATAAAAAAAATTGTTATTGCATCCTCTGTGATGGTTGACGTGATATCAAGACAAGAAAATACACAATAAAAAGAAAACTCTCATAACCCTGGTTATGGCACTTTCTTTATAATAATTGTTAATGCATCCTCTGTGATGGTTGAACCTCAAAATAACTCCAAAACACACAACTCACAAGAAAAATTATATATAATGAGGTTAAATCCACTAAATCCAATTTCATAAAGTTTTCGCTGTGACCACCCAAACTCTTTTCACAATTTTCACTAATTTTAAAAGGGGTGGAACGGTAAGTTTTTATTATATATATAAAATAAAATTTTAAAAACAAAAAATAAATTTTTTTCTCATTAATTTTAAAATAAATTTTTATTTTTTCTAAGTAACTTTTTTTTTAAATAAGTTTTTATTTCATTCTTTTAAGTACTTTTCTATTTAAGAAATCTTTTAAGCGGATCAATATTCAACGAAAAATCATTTTTTTACAGTCAATTAAAAATTTGAAATTAAATTAAAAAATAAAGAAATTAATAACCTAAAGTCAAATAAAATACTTTTAAAAATAAAAAAAAAACTAAAATTAATTAACCGTGCCTAGGTATGCATTTACTATTAAGATAAAGGGTATCGCCCCCTAGGTGCTCTTTTTTTTTTTTATCACAGAGAAAATAAAGATAGTCTCAAGAATAATTCTAAAAAAACAGTATGTTCTCATGAATCATTGTAGTATATTTGTTATGAATTCAATGGTAAAATAATTCGACTCTGCAGACAAACCATGATCTGAGTTTTATGTGGATTTCTTGAGAACAAATTCTACTCAATTTCCACACAAAACCCACATTGCAAGTACGTCTGTTTCAAGTTCCTACCACAAACACTAATGAGATCAAATAAAGATTCTCTCGATCAAATGCCTCTACATATATCAAGGAAAATTTCATTTTTTTTAAAAATAGAAAGAAACCATGCTAATGATTTATATTGCTCGATAAAATGAGAAGTATTGAGACAGGAGAGGTAGGAACAAGGCATTTAAGAGACTAAGTACGCAATCTGTCATTAAAATATGAGATATAACAAGAACATTAGAATAATTTCCAGATAACCTCATCAAAGTTCAAAGCAAGATGCCATCAACTCAATATCCGTCCCTTATCGTTGAGAATGGATTAAAAGAAGTTATCAAATTCGATTCAGGAAAATATCAATTCAATTCAATATATATGCCCTAATCTTAGCAGAATAATGACCACAGATGGAGAAATAAAGAAGGATGCAATGATAAATATTCAAATTCAATTCAAAGTCTAAAGAAAGCAGAAGTTAAGGGGAAATTCACGGAAGATTTTACAAATTGAATTCAATTTTTAAAGTTTGAAAAAACCTGAAGTTAAGGGGCAACTCACAGAAGATTTGTGTTTCCTTGCTTTGAAGTTAAATGGGAGTTTTAAAGGAAGTGACCAATTTGGGGAAATAGAGTTTAAATATTAGTAAGTGTTAATAATTAAAAAAAAATGGTTTTTTCCTTACCTTTTAGCTGTGGGAGAGGCTCCAAGTCCAGGTGCTATCCAAATTATCAAAAACTATAGAAACAGAAGCCTTGGTAATTCCAGCTTGGCCTTGTATACCATCCTGCTAATTAGAAGCCCTAACTTCCTGCAAATTCTCTATCCCCCTCTTGCACTCTTTTGCTCTTGTCTGACATTTAACTTGACCGTCGGAATGCAAACGGTCGTCGAACCTTTTTCTCGACCAGTGGTCTTTGCCTTCTAAAGGGATATTCCAGGTAATGTCTACGTTGAGGGGAGGTGGAAGGACCCAAGGAGTCTATTGACGCATTTATTTTGTAACGTAGCATGTTTCAATTATTTTGCAAGCAACAGCATATCTTCTCCATCCATTTTCCCAAATTGTCCAACTTGTGGGGTTGCTAAGTAAATGATTCCTATCCTTTAGGGTGGATCTGAATCCACGGGACAAATGCGTAAATTTTTGCAATGTTTGAAAACTTTTGAATGAGAATTTATGAAAAACAAGGTAGAAAAATATTTATGCAAAATTGAAGGGTTTATGGTTGAAAGAGGCAAGAAATGCACCTTCAAAGTTTCATAGGCCTACCATCAGGACAAATCACATGTTTATGTTGAACTTTTTATCAATTTTATTTGGTTCATCAGAGCAAATATTTCAATCAAGTGTTTACAACGTCGATATTCTAATACTTGTATGAACTCATCAGCATCTGTTCTTTTATTATTTACAACGTCGATATTCTAATACTTGTATGAACTCATCAGCATTGGCAATATCGACTTGATTTATAGCCCCCGTCTAGTTCAAGCTCAAGCTACAAAAATTTAATAAAATCTAAGTCGACAACAATTCTTACGAGTTCCAAAACTTTTCAACTACATATTCCATCGATTTTATTAATATCTACTATAAATCTGAATTTTATCTGGACCAAACGGGGGTCAACTATTAGAATAATTATTTTCAGTTCATTTAAACTATAATAATGTATGATGTATCACTCTGATGGTTTAATGAGCTGCTGTTGGTTTGCATGAAAGGGGGCAGAGTATATCCATTATTAACACCTATTCTATTCAAGTCTTTTAACCTTTGATTATCTCTCTTTCCCATATCAATGTTAGGGCGGTTGTGTAATTTATAAATGCACATTCTAAGTAAAAATTACCCAATCCAGAAATGGTAAAACACAAATTTATAACTAAATGGAATAACATTTCAACAGCAGAAATGAACACAATCACACACATTTAAATGCCCAAAACACACAATAGAGGCAAGTAATCCTCATAAAGGAAGAATGGGATTGATTGTGAAGGGATATAATATGTAGAGGAAATAGAATATCAAAAAGCATGAATATAACTACTTCAAATTGCAATTGGACAAAGTTAAGACTAAGGCATCAACAACGCATAACTTCGCAAAGATTAATAGCCATATGTAGACGACCACAACAAAATCCACTTGACATTGACCAAAAAGCATATAAAAATTCGAAAAAGAGCTTCAAATTGTATCATCTAGAGCGAAAATCATTTTTCTCTTTATTTGCCTTTTCTAATATACGAACATTACTTGCGGTTGTTATCATGCAATTCAGCAGGTCACCATAATATCTTAACAATATCTAATTTCACAAATACGTTTTATCAACAGAAGCACATGCGCGCACACTGAATTTTATTCTAGATGTAGAGGCAATCTTATGGAGAATATGAGCACACAAGAAAACTAGACGACTGTGTGCAATAGAGATAAGTGGCCTACAAGAATATACCAATTCATTGTTATGTAAATTAATTTTTCTTTTTCCTCCTTTACGAAATTCGCAATAGAATGAATTCTATCAAAAGAGGTCTCTAGATACTTGTAAATAAGTGCTTCGAAGCAAAGAAACAAATAATATCTTCCTACAATCTATTCACTAAGTTTTGACATCAGCTAATTGAGCTTCGTTTTTACGTAACCAAAAGCAATTCACTAACTTAACTAACATTCATATACAGATAAAACCATCATTCCTTTCAGACTTCCTAAACTCCAAACTAATCCTATTAGCCACTCCATTTGTACCACATATATTCTTCCTGCAATCACTCATCCAAAACCATCAACCACCACAACCAAATTCATTCACTCCTGGATTCCTTTAATTTATAGAAGACCTAAGAATAGCACAATCTATTCACGTCAAAAGAACGGCTCAAGAACACAACATTTACTCTGGCATAATCACACTTTACCTGCCATACATGCACTAGAAAAAGACATCAGAGAGAAAATATTAAGAAAAAAATCAGGATACATATATAAAAAATAATTTATAATATTAACATACCCCAGGTAACCTCACAATTTAAGATGCATAGATCTTCCAGCAATGATTTGTAGAGGCAATTAACCTGCTTTCACAGACAGGAACTACAACAACATGGAATTGTCAAACTTAAAAGCAACAAACTAAAAGTGGGAGAAAGTTCGAAGCAGAAAACAAATCACGTAGTCAGCCACCTGAGCAATCGTTAGATAGAACAACACACAATGACAGAAAACAATTATTAAGTTCAAACATAAAATAAAAATCAAATTTGAGAGGTCCGGATGCTCTAAAGTAAAAATAATCCTCCAAATGACAGAAGATAGTCCTACAAAAGGAACAACCAATAGGAATAACTCTCTGAATGAGTGCTGTAACACAAGGCTAGATGAACTGAACTTTGTGGCAACTCTCTGCAAAGGTCATAACAGTACAGCAAGGTTAAAGATGTGAGTCCCAAACTTCCAACAAGTAAGTCATGGCAAGAGATAACAAATCAGGATGACAATTGCTCCAACAAACAGCCTGTCAAAATATTACAATCACGACAAAGAAACAAGTGTTATGATTCATGGGATAATAATTAAGCAGTCTTGCACCAAAAGTGAAAATATGCATGTATGTTTATAATCAAACAGAAATATGAGATTAAAGAAAGCCCGATTCCAGTTAATGGGAGGGAAGGCGGACTGGCAACACAGAGAGTTGTTGTACCCAGTCAGAACATGCCTATCTGCACAACTTAAACAACAATTAAAATGAGGCAAAACCAAAATATAATCTGCATAATGCTGTAGTCGTACTGAGACCTTGTTTGAGCCCCATTTTGGGGGAAAAATGTATTTTGGAATAGTAATCTTTTGAAGAATGTGTGGTTAAAAATAAGAAAAAGTTTTCGATGTAGAATTATTTTATTGGAGAACGTGTGGTTGGAAATGAGTTTTTGGAAAAATGGGGCTCAAACAAGGGCTGAACTAGGTTCTCATCTCCTCATCAGACAAAAAAGAAACTTTGTTAAACAATGGATATAAGAGAGAAACATATACAGGCTACTTTCAAGTTCAGTGAAAAAAAAGAAGTTGGATTCATGATAATAAAAAGAAATTAGTAACTAACGGAAATTGCCAAAGTCCAGAGTGAACTTAAGAGTCAAGCTACAGCCAGAGGCATATATACACAGTTCCAGTAAAGAACATTTCTCCAAGAAACTATAGATTCTATAATCTCTTGCCCATGAATGCCCCATGTCACTGGTTAGAGTCAAATCAATCACTTCGCAAACCAGGGAGCCTACTCTAGCAGAATTATCATGTCCTCAATTGGACAAGTGCTCACCCCAAAAATAGAAAAACTACAATTCTACAAACTAAGCCTAATTATCAATCAAATCTGGAGTTAATTACGTTAATAATTTTCGCTACTCCATTCATGCATCTATACATCTAATGAAAGATACAATCAATTAAATCTTTTTGCAACCAGATCAATCTAACTCTCGATCTTCTAACACGGTCTACTCGGACGGACTGCATCATTCTCGTAACTAAGGACTTCTTTAGATCCTCTCACGAATGTAGCAACTACCTAAGTCATCCTATCAATATTTTAACATCCCCATTTTACTATGTTCCTAGTTAACATTAAAAATTGAAAAGAAAAAGTAAGTCTGTTATGAAGAATGGTTTGGCAAAACTTGACAAAATCAGATTACTCCATAGGTGTTCTGAAACTTCAACTCCCTCTCACCAAAACCAAAACTCAAGACACAAAAAGGAGAAGAAAAAAATTAAAAAAAAAAAGGTGAAAAGTGAAAGGTTGCAGTAAACTTTTGTTCTTTCCTCTTGCTAGAGAGGAAAATTTATTGTGCTCTTTGCATATTATTGGACGATGAACACGTGTTACTCACATCACAGTTGACCATCGTGGTAAAAAGATGTGAGATTTACTTGGTTCAATTTTCTTGTCTTCCCAATTCCCTCATTGTAATCTCCAGCCATCCATAACCACATGAACATCATAAGTTTCACATCAACGGGTGTTGGACGGTATGTGATTACAATTTGATAGAGTTGGAGACGATTCTTGCCCTTGTAAATACAATTATATCTTCTTGTAATGCAAGACAGGAAATAAATCCAGCGTGTTTACCATTCATAGGAAAAGGTCATCCCGGAAGGTTGCCTCATCATTTCATTTCCGCCATGAACTTCTCATATTCTGCATCTGTACTATAGCTGCTCTTCTCCGCAGATGATGAAGGTGGAGGTACAGGTGGGTTTGAGGCCCAAGGAACATTATTCAAACTTTGTGAAGGATCAACAGTTGGCTGAGGCACAGCAGGAGGAGGGGGAGGGGGAACTGAACCGTAATAAGATGGGTAACTGTACGAAGGCATTGGATACGCAGCTTGGGCATTTGGTGGCACGGGTATCACAGAATTTCCATAGACATAAGTCGAAGCAGATTGAGCAGGTCCACTACTCTGAGATTGCACTCCAGGTGGATAATTTTGTTGCGACTCCCCAGAAGCCGCATAATTTTGTAGGGTATCAAGAGAAACAGTCTGTGATGGGATACCAGAAGATGCTGGTGGCATTGGTGGGGGATATTGCATCCCATATGGAGGAGGTGGAGGATAAAGGGTTGAACCCGGAGGAGGTGGAGTATAAGATGCATAAGGAGGAGCCACAGGTGGTCCCCATGGAACTGGAGCCCCAGTATAGCTCCCTGGTGGTGCACTGCCAATTGGTCCACCCGTATTATACTGCTGAGATGGGTAGGCACCAGGAGGCTGATTTGGAGGATATGTAGGCATTGCTGGAGCAGGAGGGCCAGGTGGCACGGTAGGCTGAGGAGGTTTACCGGCAACTCTCACTGCAATAGTTCTCCCATCTAGTTTGTGGCCATTCATACTCACGATGGCATTATTAGCTTGTTGGACATCAGCATATTTAACAAATCCATATCCTTTACTCAGACCAGATAGACGGTCCTTGATAACCTTAGCCATCACAATTTCACCAAAGGGAGAGAACAAGCTGATCAGACCATCATCCTCCATAGAAGGTGGCAGATATCCAATATACAAATTTGTCTCGTCATATTCCTTTGGCTTGATTATGCTAGACCCCAAACCAGCTTGTGTAGTGTTATTACTACTTGCCCAAGGAGGATTGGTTACTGAACTGCCAGGGCCAAGGGCAAGTGTTGCAGAGTTTTGCTTGGTTGCAGACTCAGGAACAGTGCCTCCTAATTCTGCCAAGAAGTTCTGATACTCATCATCCATTTTCTTACCCGTAGTATTCTTCACTGGGCAGTCAATTGTAGGATGCCCACCATCACCGCATATCTTACATAAAACATCACTCTTAAATGTTGAAGCACGAGAAGGACATGCATACTGCCGATGCCCTGGCTCGCCGCACAACCTACAATACTCCTCATCCCTAATAGTACCATTCAATGCAGCGAGCTCCTTAAGTTGTTGTCTTTTATGTTCATTGAGAACCTCATCAACCGGCTGCAAGAGCTTCTCAACCATACCTGCGGCAGCATCAAGAGCCTCCTGAGTTTCAGCCTCCACCAAGACATGCAAATCCTCATTTTCTGAAGGGTCGGGCTTCAAATTCCTATTCTGCTGCAGCCTACCTTCTTTCATTGAACCTTTACCCCGAATAACAATCTTCGCTCCCGTCTCTCTTTCCATCCTCTTCTGAGTGTTCCCTCTCGGTCCAATAATCAGTCCAATAAAATTATAACCTGGATACTCTTTCATTGGGATGTAAAGCTTCTTCTGAAGCTTAGGCGGCCTATAATCTGCAGGTGGCTTAAAGGCAGGATTTTTCTTAATTATCTGTGATATAATTTCTTGTCTCTCCCTATTCAATTTTTCACGAGCACGATACTCCCTAGTATTAATCCTGATTCCCATGTTATCATAAATAGGTTCCGGAGAAGGCGACCTAGCACCCTCAGGGCGGTCGTCCAAAGGTAACCCAGATTGCAATTTCCTACTAATTTCAAGTAACCTACTATTCAGAGCTTGAATCTCGGGATCAAATTCAATACCTCCAGTAAAATCCTTCATGAAATCAGGCAATTGAATCACGGGCCTGGGCTCGTCATCAGCCCATCTGGACTTCCGCTTCCTCCCACCAGTCCCACTATTATCATCAACTCCTCCAGTTCCAACCCCATCGTTGCTCGATTCGCTCGGCGGAGGATCCCACCGGGACCTCCGCCGCTTCCTGCTGGTCGTCTCATCTTCGCCTCCGGAGAAATCCCTGTCGGTGCCATTGGTCAACCCATTTTCTGAAACCAAAATCTTCGGCATCTCGGGTTTTGACGCACTTCCATTCGGAGCTCCATCTTCAATAGTTGGATTGGGTGTATCTTCTTCTGGATTTGATGAATCTAGGGTTTTTTGTAATTGAGTTTCGGGATGTGAATCCGATGGGTTTTCAGTATAAGAGTAAGAATAATTCTGAAAATTTGAGTACTCTTGCGATTCGGAGGGAGGTTCAGACGGCGAATCCATGTAGTTTGATTGAATTGTGTCCATTCCAGAGAAAGAGAGATTCTGCTATGAGATGTGAAGAATGGGGGAAGAGCAAGTCGCGCAACGGATCTAGGTTTATACGGAGAGAAATCGTCCGGTCCAGAAAGGGCGGTCCATGTGGGGGTAACTTTAAATTTAGGTAAGTCCATTCACCATTTTGACCCAAAAATAATGTCATTCACCACAATGATCTAAATAGGCGGAAAAGACTAAATTACCCTTAAAAAGTTACACAATTACACAACTATGTTATAGTTTAAAAGACAAATATAATCTTTTCAACTTATAAAAAATTCCAAACACTTCCCTTAGAATTTCAAAACCAAATTGCTTTCATCTGTTGACTCCAATACAAATAAAAACTATTTCACTTTCATCTGCTTCAAGCTTGAAAAGAGATATATTTATCAAACGCTCAAGCCCGAAAATATTATTCAAAGCCATCAGTGAAATCGGTAAGTATATTTTTACGTATTTTTAGTTTCGTTTCTAATTAGTACATTATTTTAATCTTTAAANAATTTCAAAACCAAATTGCTTTCATCTGTTGACTCCAACACAGATAAAAACTATTTCACTTTCATCTGCTTCAAACTTGAAAAGAGATATATTTATCAAACGCTCAAGCCCGAAAATATTATTCAAAGCCATCAGTGAAATCGGTAAGTATATTTTTACGTATTTTTAGTTTCGTTTCTAATTAGTACATTATTTTAATCTTTAAATTTTATTTCGACATAGAATAAGAAAATTAAGATCATACATGGTGTGGATCTATAATATTTTTCAACAAATACGAGAGAAAAAATTCATTTGCATATACGTAAAAAAAATTCATGAGTATCCGGCCCAGACGGACCCGGACGTCCGGGTCGGTCCGGGCAGCACGTCAATTTTTAATGTTTTTTAAATAATTATGTTTTCTAATGCATATGGGGTCAGCTGCAGTCGTGGTTCTTTACTTTGGTGAATTTGTAGAGAATGAAAATAGTCGATGGAAATGGAAATGGACTGGTGAAATACGTGGCACAATTGGAATAAGACTTACATCGAGTACATCGTATGCAGAAATGTACCGCGAAATACAGAACTTGCTCAATGT
>CAIGRO010110236.1:0-11075 GCA_903798355.1 Fraxinus baroniana | reverse complement strand
ATTGGTTATAAAATTTCTTTCCATTTTCAAAAAAAAAAAAAAGGTTGGCTGGAGTTTTCCACCAATTCAAAAAAATTGCAACCATGTGAAGCAAATCAAGAAAAGTTTTTACATCAAACATGACAAAATGCAAAGTTGGAAAATGTTTTTCATTTTCCATGAAAAATCTTGGGCTATCAAACAGGCTCTAAGGGTCCGTTTGATTACAAATATGAAAAATTGGTAGAAAAAAAATGTTTTTCAAATATAGGATGGTAGTTTTTCAGCTTCTATCAGGTGACCACAAATCTATGATATAGCTGGTATTGACATAGTTTGACTAATGAACCGTTAAAATGAAGTTACGTGTCAAATGTTCAATAGACATCCATCTTCTATGTTGGTATAAAAGTTCACAATGGTGCCTCCATAGGTACACTTAATTCACGCAAAGGCAAAAGTGATCTCAACTCTCATTGCAAAGAATATGTATTCTCTTTGCAAACTCGACGCCTATATTCGTTTGTCGTGTTTTTCTCACATCAAAAAGATAATGTATCCGTTTGATTTGAGGGTCAGAGTGTCGTATGATCGTCGAACCTGCTAAAACTTCAATCACAAGTAATTTAACGTAATTGTCCGTCCAAGTATTCAGTTAACAAACAACTCAAACAGGAGAGGAGTGGAGATTTGATGACCATGCACCAGCAGTGACAGACCCAACACCCGACGAGCTCCGGCGGCCGCGCATTCAGGATCCACTAGGAAGATTTTTATTTATTTTTTATTTTTTTTACTTCTAATAAACGTTTTAGATTATATACCTGGTAATTTGTTTTATTTTCCAACATTCCTTATAGCTCAACTGGTTGGAGCTCCTATTTACATATGGGAAGTCTCGGTTTCAAATTCATTTTCACCACTTTTATTGTGAAAGTTGTTTAGTTCATTAATTTGTACCAAAATTAAACGGGATAGGGAGGTAAGATTTGAAACAATGGTCGCATTTTTGGATATTGGGGGTTTGACCATTGTGGCACTCATTAAATTTCATATTAATCTTACAAGAATAACATATGTTACATTTTAGCAGGTTTAATACAATTCTAAAAATTTGAACCCATGATCTTTCTTTGAATTATACAAAACTTGGCCCCAATATCATTTGATGAATATTGATCATTTTTACAATAAAATTATATATGTTCAGTTTGAACAAAATAATTATTATATTTAAATTTTAGACGTTATTTGATTCTTTTTTTTTCAAAATACATTTTCTTCTTCTTTCAACTGTACATTTTTCAATAAAATAATATTACGTTAAAATTCAAAACTTTTTCTTATTTTTAACCACATATTATCCATTAAATCACTATTCTAAAATGCACTTTTTACACATAAAAAAGGCATCAAACGGGGCTCTTAATATTTTATTGTTGACAACTGTCGACGATCCATGACCGTTCGTGCTGATTCAAAATCCTTGATCCGTCAACGTGCAACAGTGTCAAATTTCGAGGTCAACCTGATCAGAGCATCGTACGTAATTTAGAGGAGTTTTATCCACTAAACTAATAGCTCGTCAGTGGGGACAGCTATGCCAAAATAGCACTGGAGAACTGATAAAGTTAAAAAGGGGGATAAAAAAACCAAGAGAATACGTTAAATGCTTCAAAATTATCTTCATTAGTAACAATACAAAGCAAAGGGTGAAATGTGAATCAGATTCACGTGTTGGAGTGGGAATGCATGCCGGTCATAAAGCGACAGACGGTCCTGATATAGTGGGGCCCTCTCAAACTAAAGATCTAATTTCTCTTTCTCAATTATTTTTGTGTCACCTCCTCATTAACCGGGGCCCACTGATCAATAAAATTATTTATTAAAAATGATGAATTTGGAGACATTTATAAATTGGGTGGCCGGTCAGTTGGACAAATCACCTGTCAAATTTTAAATGACTGACTAATCCAATTTGATTTATGTTAGCCACCCAAGTAATCAAACTTTTTTTTTTCAAGACCCTACAATTTGTGATGAGGACTATGATACAGTTACATACTATTCTACATAAAGTTTTACACCATTAACAAGTGGCCCTACCCTATTGGAGGATGTATTTTTATTTTTAGTTTTAGTTTTGTTTCAACCTATACCAAACAAACAAGTCATGATGAGTTTTCAAACTCGAACATGATCTATCAACCAAGCATAACATCCAAAATAAGATATAAAGACGCCACTACCCTATTCCGTTACACACTTCTCGTTTTACTTTCAGCACTCATATCTACTATTGATTGATCGATGTTGTAACCGTGAGAAATTTACGTTTTTCGATATCTTAAAGAGTTTTTACGAAACAAATGATGTTTTCAATACCGAGAGCAACTCTTGCTGAAGCATTTGTGGCAAGAGGTCGTCACTGTTCGTGCATAACGATGTAATTATCAAGCGCGATCTTTACCCCCATTGTAATATTTGACCAAGTTTTAATTCAAATGGGGACCCTACCAAATAATTTTACTTGTCTACCCCTCTAATCACCCTATAATGAAACTAGTAAAACATGTTGCCAACAAAACATCACAACACCATTATTATTATATGCAGTCTAATCTTGGTACTATGTCGTGCTCTTTCGACAAAACTATGGATAGAGTCACTGACCCCACTCCACAAAAATGGGGCCCACTGCATTGACACCACCACCTCAACCACCCCCAACGCCTATCCCTCCGCCGTCGGTTATAGACGACACAGCAGATAAACTTACTTTTCATAAAGTAAACAGTAAAACGCGACATTAACGCGCAGGACGCCTTTCCTTTCACGCTTTTACTATCGTCCCCAAAGTTGACTTCACACAATCCTACACGCTTAACCTAACTATTCTGCTAACTTGCTTACCCGCCAAAACTTAACACAAAATCAATACTTCTGATTAAAACTTGTTGAAGGTTAAGATTAATTACAGAGATGAATTAAATGAAAAAAAGATGATAATTCGAGACGTTACTGATAACTTTTTTATGATTTTTATTGAAATTGCTGAAAAGAGTATCTGAATTTCACGAGGAAAGGTTAACGTGAACACTGGCGTTTTTGGTGGAGTTACAGATGGGGCAAGTATGGAGGGATGATCCGCAAACAGTGCAGAGACAGAGATGCCGACATGGCAGAAGCAACACGCATGATTCCTCTTTTCCACAGCGCCTGCACATCCTGTTCTTGTTATTCACTACAGCGTTGTTCACACCACCAATGGAATTATTGACAAATTCACGTGAGGAGCACTCGCGTCGGTCGATTTCGTCGAAGTTGCTGCCGCAGCATGACTGTGCGTCGTCGATCAACGCCGTGGCTGCGTCTTCGGAACAGTGGCGCTGTTGTTTTTCGTCCTTGACTTGAGTTAGGACTTGTTCGAGATGGCATCTCAAGGCCTTCGCTGTCGCTTCATTTGTCTGAGCTAAATCTCGCCATATCTGATTCTCCACGCAGAGAGACTTCACTCGCTCTTCTAACGCCCAATTTAATTTCCCAATCTTCTCAACTTCTTCCTCCTTGGATTTCATTTTTTTCATCATGTTTTCTTCAACTGCCGCCGCTAATCTCTGAGAATATCTCTCCCGCCTTTCTTCAATTTCCATCCTCACTTTATCCATCTGTTAGAAAAAAAAACCCAATATGTTCAACTAATGAATATGAATAACAAAAAAAAAAAAATCAAAGCAAGAAGATGGAATATAATATTACGTGTTGAGCAATAAATCGATCGACTTCTGATTGCTGTTGTTGAATCTGAAAAGAAATATCTTCCCCGAGAAAAGTGAAGGAACCGCAACGGTAATTTGCACTCTGAGGATTGATTGCATCTCTTGAACGCTTTCTAGAAATAGGAACAGCATACGTGAGACCACTGTCCGATTTCATTGTAACGGTCTTCACTGGAGTCGAATCATTAATCATTGAACCATACATCGGAAGCACAGTCTCCGTCGCCTTCGTAGTTCCAGATAACGGAGCCACCATTCCATATCCCAAAGGAGCACTGTACATGTTCCCATTCCCTTCAATAACATTCATTGCCATTTCTCTGCATTCATTAAAAAAGCATAAACAAATCCAGTTTCCATTTTACATCCATCGAGAAAGAAAACAAGAACAGAAAGTATTTACCTATTGAAATCAATCTGCGGAGGAAAAGGAGTGAGATGCCGAGCTTCAACAGCCATCGATATCTATGAAAGTTTCTTGGTTTTTCTTTAATCACTAAGCAGATCTTCCTATATGTATGATGAATCTTTATCTGTCTTTGTACGGTGGTGGAAAGTTCAAGGAATGGATGAAAGGAAATTGGCATTCATGAATGGGAAAATGGGTGGGGTTTATTAAGGGTTTGGTTTGGCTTTAAGGATAGAGAGAGAGAGAGAGAAAAAAGTTGGTGAATTAGAGAGAGAGATTTGTTTGTTTGTTGGAGTGGTGGGGTTGATAATGAAGTGTCTATTTTGTGGAAATTGATTCAGTTACGAAAAATGCTATAACGCCCTTTATTTTTTCTTGACTCCGTCGAAAACTCGAACGTCATTTGTAACTAACCCAGAGCTGGTTACTTCGTGATTTCGCCCAAATCTCGGGGGTGATTTTGGGATTTCAAATTTTCTATTTTCCCATTACTGTCCTGACACGTGTTGTGGCATGTGCGACGTGGAGGGACACATGGGTGTAGTACCACGTGGCAGAGTGGGACCCAGTTACGATGTCCTTGTGCGGTGTTTGGGTAGGCAGTTTGTCCATTTGAGGACAACTTAGAACGTGCGGCACCCATTGGAAACCCTCCCCGAGGTGATGATACTTTTCCACATGATTAAATTACAAGATTTCCTACCAAGAAATAATGTTCCAACTTCACGCTTCCTTCGATTCGATTAATATATGAAAAAGTCAATAATTCTCGCTTGTCAATCTAAAATTACTTATTTTTTTTATTTACCAAATGTGATCTTGAGGTTAGTTATTTCTATGTTGAGAAATAAAATCTTTAATATGAATAACGGCCTTTCTGATTTCAATTTAAGTCAAAATTAATGAGTAATTTCAATCACATATTTTGTGGGGTCCATTACTTTTCAACTACACATTCCATCAATTTTTATAAAAATCTACTAAAAATCTGATTTTAATCATCGTCAAACAAGAGCTTAATATGTTGACCTCGAAATTCTGTAAAACACGTGGTAAACATATTCCGACTCCACTCTTGTTGGACAAAGCATTAGAGGCGACTGCAAGCACTCTGAAGCTCAAATCATTCAATACTAAGAGGTGCGGATTGTGAGCGAGACACAATGATGTAAGTAATAGGATTCGAATCGAAGAGAGAGCACCATGTTGTGTTTGTAATATATGGGTAGGATTCACCAACCTTTATAACTTCATTTGCTAAAATTATACATTAAATATGCTCTTAATGAAGGGATGGAGTAAAATGTGTGTGCATATATCTTCATTCTTGTGTCTTTATATATCCATAGATTTTCGGATTAAATATATAACAATGCTACTGTTACATATTTTTTTTTTGTAAAAATAACATAACACAAACATAGGGGGTGAACCCTATTTTTTATAATAATATTTTATTCATATGGAGTTCATCTTATGATGTGAGTATTCTGACATTTTTACAGATGAAATAGTTTTGTACGGGTAGTTTAATTGTTAAATATATACTTATTTGTTGGTATTCATTCATTGAAATCTGGAAAGTATATTGAATTATGTAGGGTAGGCAGGGCAGGGCAGGGTGGGGTGGGGTAATTGGGTTGCTGCAACCTCCTTCAAGCCCCATGAATTGCGCGCTGTCACACTTTGGTTTTATTTAAATCCTCATAATGCAAAAGACGCAAAGTTCCTGAATAAAGCTTGCAAAGGACAAAGGTGGTCGAAAGGTGGTACGTACAACGTCTATCTTTACATATACACATATTAATTAATTGCAAAATGATGATTCTCTCAATGCAATTGATCTTTCCTCGATATTTTCTGAATTCTATTTTTTTTTTTTTAAATATTGCCTTTAGACAAATACGACAGACTCTTTATTACTGTCCAAAAACAAATCAATTCGGATATATACTTTTGAGGTCCCATGGCTTTCGCATTATTCGATAAAATGGAGAAGTGTTGCACGTTAATTTTACATGATAGAAATATTTGTATTAAGAGGAATTATTCAACGAGCATCAATGCTTATCTTATACTAAGAATCGATCGACAACTCGTTACACTTGCCATTTTTGGGATTCTATCTATTGTCAAATTGGTCATTTTGCCTAGCAACCACCCTTTAGTGATTAGAGTGACCAAAACTTCATCAATCATCTTGCATGTATATTAACTTTTACATTAAATCTGACATGAAATTCATCATAGCCATTGATTTTTAAAACACACTTTCACATCACTAGCCAGATTTTTTACGCGTAGGGTCAACAAGAATGTATAGGTGGTTTAATGGAAACTTCGTAGGAGTAACATAGGAAAAATGACAACAATTTTGCGATATGTACATTAACTTTGACACCATGGATGACGTTATTGTGAGTTAACAGTTTTTTATACATTGACTTTAACAATATTTTAAACAATCAATGGCATAAATTTTAACAACTCACACAATGTCAACAATAATGTCATCTAGGAATGTATATCTAGTTTAATTCAAATGAGAATGTTTAGATGGATGCGTCATCGTGCTAAAACAAATAATAAAAAATATATATATATACTCATTAATAAGTGGACGTGGAGCTGATTGAAGATAAATTAAGGAAACGACGACTTAAATAGTTGAGAAAGATTGTGCAACCATAAGAGGGAAGTAGGGATGTAGACGTTTCATATATTTTAGTAAATATAACAATGAAATAAAGAGTGAAGAAAAATGTAACGTATCTCGATAGAGTTTACATTTAAAGCATGGATTTACATAACATTCAATATTCAACGATCGTATAGTCGTCGAAGAGTAGTTGAATATCTAAATCCAAAATCCTGGTACAAGAAAGAGCAACTAAATCTCAAGTAGGTCCACTTAGCTTAAAAGGAGAGGCTGTCCTGATTAAATTGCAATCCAATTCCAATAGCAATGAGGGAGACAACTTGTGGTAAGAAGAATCCTATTTCCTAAGGCAGATAGATGAGTAGATGAAAGGCAAAGGCAGAATTAATAAATAGTAGGTGGGTTCCCCAATGCCAATGCCAATGGGGAATTATTCATTCAAATCTTTCTTTTCCTATCTTTTTCTACACTCTATTATTGCTTCCATCAATACATCCACAAATTGGCCAAAAAAGATAAAAAAAAAAAAAAAGGGTTGGCAATGGGTCTCATCAGAAATGTGAAATCCCTCACTGCATTGAATTATTCTAACAGAGAAATTGTTATTCAAGATGCAATCACAATTTTCTCAGCCTATCTTTAAAGAATCTTTCCCTCTTTTAAATTTATTTTGAACAGTGAAGAGTGAGTCTGACAGATTCAAAGATATTGATTTTTCTTGGTGGAGGAAATGAATAAGATTCCCAATAAAAATGTGGATTAGGTATCCTATAAATTGACTGAAAATGAATGAGGGAAATGGAAAAATTTAATTAATTTCAGTTGTTTATCATATGTGTTTTTCAGTCATATTAACTTTCTCCTGCATTTTAAAATTTTGATCCTTCAAAAGAAATTTCACTTGTTTTAATAAGTTAAAAATGTCTTTCAAAAAAAAAAAAAAAATCATTTCAATAGGCATGCGGTTACAAATTTGAGATTTGTCTCCCCGTTATTATTATTATTTTTTTATTTCAGCATAGAAGCTCTCATTAGCAAATAGGATGATATTATTTTAAATGCGATGTCACTTATATATAGCATATCGTGTTGGTGTATGTTCATTTGCTAATAAGAATTGATATGTCGAGGTGTCAAAAATTTGAATGGAGGATAAAGGTTTTGACCTTGAAATCCAACAAAATATGTTGTCAACAGATCATGGCTCCACGCCTCAGTATGCATATATTACCTATACACTTGGATAAAGCGTTAGATGCATGGGGTTGTAGCTTCGATGATAGGAAGACAGTCGCAAGCACTTCGAAAGCTCTCGTTAGTCAATGATTGAGGATGATTTTTTTTTTGCAATAACAGGGTGTTTAAAATTGCATTATCTTTGGAAGACATCAAATATGAGTTTTTATGCTAAGAAGGAAGATGTGATGTCCACGGGATACTTGACACATCATCTCATCCTATCGGCGTAGGGATCAAGCTTGATTGGTGTCAATCTCAATTGTTCTATGCATGTGACCATCTTAAATGAGCTGAAAAATAGCCACTCTTTGTCATAGGCTAGTAATCTGAAAAGATGATTAATGTAGGGTGTCAAATCTTTCAGACGTACAAAGAATCTATTGGTTGAAGCGACGTTTGTAGAAAAAGCTTTATCAAGGTAAGGCTATTCACTTTGAAAATCCACTGACGCAAAAGGCGGACTCCCGTCTCGAAAGCAATGCTTCGAGTACAATGCCATCACTTCAAATGAGGCGCCTCAAGCCCTCAACCATTTTGCCCTGTTGCTTAATCGCTTCGGAAAGAGTTTAGGAGGGGGCGATGTAATGTGGATTGCGGACCTTTGCATGCTTCTTGCTTTTTCTTTGCTAATTATCACACGACATGTCTCACAAGATGAAACATAACAAAAGGTATAACAATTAGGGGTGAACACGATTCATTTGAATGATTTTTGAACTATTTCAAACCAAACTATCTCACAGATTTGGAAACGTTCCAATCAAACAAATTTTTGCAATTTGGTACGATTTCATATCATGGTTTTACCGACATAAAAAATCACCTTTAAACAAGTGAAAAAGTAAAATTTATTGAAATTTATTCCAACATAAATGTTATAATACTAATTAATTTTTCTCTATACAATCTTAAATCAATAAATTAATACAAGTTCAACCATGAAATTTAAGCTTGCAGCTTCATTTTTTTAGAAGAAAAATATACAAATCATCTTAAATATCTGCCAACAATGAGAATAAAAATGACCTGTATCATAAAAATCATTATTTTCCTAATAAGTCAATAGAAGCCGGCTAGTAAGTAAATTGAAGTCAAAACCTAAACCGAGCGAAATCATACCAATGGATTCAAAATCGTAGTTCCCTTTTAATTTGGTGGGTTGGTTTTTTTTTCTTTTTATATTTATGTAGGAACCTGCAGTCGCTTTCCACCAGCGGAGCCCCGACTACTCCGAAGGGACGGAGGTCCGACTACTGTGAGTGCTACTAGGTAAATCTCGCTACAGGTACAATAGCTCGTAAACCACACAGGAGAGATAAACCGCATTAGGCAAGCTCGAAGCGGTATCTACTGAGAATTGATGATGTGGGAATGAAATGCATATAGCAGCTAAATTACAGGTCTAAAGAATTTATCTATTTAAACTTTTAAGATAGTATGTCTCAAAAACTCACGATGGCCTCAAATGAAAAACTACTCATATGTCTTTGCAATCATCGCCGCCACCGATCCCATTCTTGCAATCAACCTTTATTGGCTCCTATAGCATAGTCTATCTCTAAATGCACATCACACCTACTCAAATTGGTCAAGATAACATGCCAACATTGGAGTTGACATTCACCCTAGTTAAAGAAGTTTCATTATAATTTGACTTTTGTCCGCAAAACAAAAGTCAGAATTGGGAGCACGTTTGTCAAAAAAAGAGAAGAATAATCGATACACATTTTCACAAATAATCTTGTAAAAAGTACGAAAAAAAAATAATCATCGTTTAAAACATAGAAACGTGCACCTAACACTCGAGTAAAATTTGAAAAGAATGAATATTTTCATTATTTCATTTCAACCATAAAGAAGAGAGAACACCCTTCTTAAAGAAAATTCCTCCGTAATTATAAATGCCAATTTTGCGCAAAAAGTGGTAGAAAACCCGATTCTTACACTTTTGGAAATAGAATAATGGTTGTCGAAAATAGTCAGTGTCGGCATGGTTGGTTATCATTATTGGAAACATTACCGTACTTTGTAATAAACAGTTTATCTGCCCCAATTTTGACCGTTGAGAGGGAAAGTGGAAAAAAAAAAATACAGTATTCACGGGTTTCCGGGTCCCGCTTCAACCCATATGAACCGGGCCTCGATAACCGAGACCATTTTGTTTTTTAGCTTTGAAGTAACGTTTGATTCACGTCGACTGCTAATAATGTTAAACGGGTTATTCTATGGGTTTCCAAGGCCGCTTGTAATCTGGTTCGGCCCACTTTTTTTAGTGGGTCACAAACCACCTTACGCTTTTCTAACGTTTTGTTATTTTCCATTATCAAATTACATCTCTTCCTAATCATACACTTTCATTACGTTGTGCCTTGTGAGTGGTGTTTTCATAGTCAGCTACGGCATGGATTATCATATGTGACATCTTATGAAACACAAAATTATTAAAATTTATTCGACTATGATGGTTGTTCGTGCAAAATTCGCAATTGTATGAGATCGTTGACAAGCATTACGTAATGATGTAAGAGTTGTCGTACCACATGAAATAAATTTCTATCAAATGTATTAAATTTTATTCAGATTCAAAGTGAACAAACAAAATAGAATTGTGGTTGATAATTATTCTACGAAAGTGTGTAAAATTCGAGTTGTGTATTTATATGGAATGAATGTATTATTACGAATCCGCCTATTATTATCTATTTAAATTCTCAATTATGTAACTAGTATGATTTATGCATTCTTGACAATTGAATAATTTATTGTAATTAATTCTCTTTTTCAAGACTAATTAAATATATTCTAATCACGACCTCGAATCTATTCTTAGTCTGAATTCGAATGAATAGAACGTATTAAAATTTAGATTATCTCAAGAATTGCACACATGATAAATATTATTCCTAATATCTATTGCACACATGTTAATCTAGTAATGTTCTAGACCTATTGTGAGCATCTCAGCACTACAACAAGCAACTATATATAGGGCTGGCCGTAGGTCGGTTCG
>CAIGRO010110222.1:0-10016 GCA_903798355.1 Fraxinus baroniana | reverse complement strand
TCTTCATTTTTATCAAACTTCAACTGATCCGAGTCTGGTTCATTTTCACCCTTGAAGCCAACTATTCCTCCGAGAGGGGAAATCAATAAATATAGCAATGTGGATTCAGACGAAAACTCGAAAGAATATGGCGAAATTCAAATGAAACTCAAGCCACTACACTGGGATAAGGTTGTTGCAAATGCTGATCATTCGATGGTCTGGGATGAAATCAATGATGGATCTTTCAGGTAAGTACAAGATTTACTGTGGATTTTCTTGGTTCGGAAATTTTCAAAACAGAATCTTACTAAACTTATATTGATTCTGTATTCTCCTGGCAGATTTGATGATGAACTCATGGAAAACCTTTTTGGATACACTACAACTAGACAGAAATCTACCGGAAGAAATTGCCTATCCTCAAATTCGGGTATTTCTAATCTGCTCCACCATCACAAATTTTCATCCTTGAACCCCGAAAATCCCAAAACAAGGCAATTATTCTTAAATCTCTCGCAGTTTCTTGTAAAGAAATCTTTGAGGCTCTCGTGGAGGGTCGAGAACTCAATCCTGATACCCTCGAAAAATTAACCAAGATTTCTCCAACACAAGATGAAATAGCCAAAATCCTTCAATTCAATGGGAACCCTGCGAAACTTGCTGATGCAGAGTCTTTCCTCTACCAGATATTGAAAGCCATTCCCTCGACCTTTACTCGTCTGAACGCAATGCTATTTAGATCGACATATGATCCAGAGATACTTCATTACAAGAAATCTCTGCAGACTCTAGAATTGGGATGCAAGTGTTAGAAAAATTGTTTCAATAATTCAACAGCAAGGAATTAAGAACTCCCGGAATTTTCTTTATACTTCTGGAAGCCATTCTTAAGGCTGGTAATCGAATGAATGCCGGTACAGCCAGAGGAAATGCTCAAGGCTTCAACCTCAGTGCCCTGCTAAAACTTTCTGATGTCAAAAGCACAAATGGAAAGACTGCACTCCTTCAATTCGTAGTCGAGCAAGTGATCCATTCTGAGGGTAAACGTCGTTTAAATAGTCAAAACAACAAAAATAGTGATACCGAACAAGATTCAGATAGCAAGATTTCTGAAGAAGAAAGTGATAAAGAGTACATAATGCTAGGATTACCAGTTGTGTTAAGCTTAAGTACTGAATTAGCCAACGTCAAGAAATCAGCCACCATGGATCATGACAGTTTCATCAACATGTGTTCCATTCTTACAGCCAAAATCGATGACATCAAACGGCTCATAACCCGCTGCAAGGGTCACGAACAGGGTCGATTCTTCGTTGAAATGAAAGGCTTTCTAGAAGATTGTGAAGAGGAACTAAATGTAGAAAAAGATGAACAATCAAGGGTAATGGAACTTGTGAAGAATACAACAACGTACTATCAAGCAGGAGGTAATTCTAAAGATAAAGGCACAAATCCACTTCAATTATTTGTTATTGTGACGAATTTCTTGAACATGGTTGATCAAGTTTGTGTCGATATATCGAAGAAACTGCAGAAGGAAAAACAGACAAGCGCAGGACCTTCACCGCCACTATCCCCTTTTTAAAGTTCCCCTGTTAGATTTCCTAGTTTACAGCCTTATTTTAGGACACAAAACACAGGAACATTTTCAAGTTATTCAGATGATGATTTTTGAGAAAGATTTAGACAGGATTTATATAAAGTTTATTAATTCTATATAGATTAGTGAATTTTGAAGATTTTAACCATCTTTTGGTTAACTATTTGTTAACCTTCTGATCGAAAAACTTAGCCCCTGTTTGGTCCAAATTAAAATCCGATTTTAATCCAAGTCAAAGTTAAACAATCAATATTAACCACATCTTTTATGAGTCACAACTTTTCAACCACATATTTCAAAATTTTTTATCATAATTTACTAAAAATTTAGTTTTAATATATATCAAACACCCTCCTAAAATGCGATGATTATATTCATATGAAACATTACAAAAAGTCTCTGTCATTGAATCAAGGCAAAAAGTAAGTTCTATTTAATAATTATTAAAAAGCTGTGCTTTAGCTACAGCTTTTAGGGGCTGCAAATTTACGGCCTCTCCACTTAAGGAAGTCCTAAAAGCTGTACATCCCATTATTAAATTACAAGATATGAACAATGAGAATCCACTAGAATACGTTAAAGTAGGGGAGCAATGACCAATGTTAACAATGATGTGATGTGATGCAATTATCAAAGATTTGTTTTCTTTTGGACCTTTTAGTAGATGTAGCACTTGATTAAACAAAAAAAGAAAATGTAGTTTGACTTTAAGCTCATGTGTAGTTCGAATTAAAATTCGATTTTAATTTAAATTAAAGTCAAATAATTAACATTAACTATATCTTTTATGAGTCCCACAACTTTTCAATCCACATTTCAAAAATTCTCATTCCAATCTACTAAAAAATCTTAATCTACATCAAACACTCTCTAAATTTGTCGAGAATAAGGGCCTGTTTGGTTTAGATTTTTCAATTCTACAGTAAATCAATTCGCATTTTTCAACCACACATTTTTCAATAAAATAATATTTTACATCACATCAATACTTTTTTTCTTCTTTTTCAACCACACATTTCTCATCATATCACTATTTAAAATCAATTCTTCCTCCTGCCAAGCAAGTCGACCCATCCTGCATCTTGCCTTCCAGTAGAGCTCCTGCCTTCCAGGATAAATCCTGCCTTCCAGGAGAATATCTGCCTTCCAAGAGCCATCAGGAATCGAACTCACGACCTCTGATCTGCCAGCCTTGAAGCGCCTTCATCTTTGCCAGTTGGGATGTGCCCTGGGGGGCTTCTTTTGGACCTTTTAGTAGACGTAGCACTTGATTAAACCAAAAAAAAAAATGTAATTTGACTTTAAGCTCATATGTGGTCCGAATTAAAATTCGATTTTAATCTAAATTAAAATCAAATAATCAATATTAACTATATTTTTCATGAGTCCCATAACTTTTCAATTCACATTTCAAAAATTCTCATCCCAATCTACTAATAAATCTTAATCTACATCAAACACTCTCTAAATTTGTCGAGAATAAAACTTATTTTGTTGTTGCTTTATACAAAGATTTCTTGTACAAGACTGAAAATTTTATGATATTTCCAAGTTCACGTTGAATCTATAGTGTATACAACATTGATACAGAAAAGTTGAAGAACCAGAACAATGACATCAAAACATTTGATCCTTCTCATTATGGTAGCAAGAAATGTTTTTAGCGTTCCTATTATTTTTGGGATTAGTGTTTTTGTGTTTTATTTAAGTGACTTATTAATTCAATTGAGGTTTATTCAAATTGTATAACTTGTTTACTTTGACGTGAGCTTCTTTAGGACTTATTTGGGTCGGATTAAAATCTGATTTTAATTTTAGTCAAAGTCAAACAATCAGTATTAATAACATCTTTCATGGATTCCACATCTTTTCAACCACACATCTCAAAAACTTGTGTCACAATCCACTAAAAATCAAATTTTAAACCCCACCAAACACCCTATTAATTTTAATGTATTATTGAATTTAATTTGTACGAATTGTTAAACATGATGTAGGCCTTTTTAAGAATAAACTTATAATAAAAGTCATCACATATTCTGTTAAATCTTTGAATGAATTGCTCAATATTTAGACCACAATGATTAACTTTTTAGGGTAATGGGAAGCAAGAGTATGTTTAAATTCACAATAACCGGCTACAAACGGTATTGTAAAATGTTTTTTTTTTTCATTTCTATTTCCCAAGTTCAGAAAAAGAGTTTCATCGGCTGTGGCTCATCACCATTTCAATAACTCGATGAGCATGCCATTATCTAAAACATTCTGCACGGCAATTTAAACCAAAGACATTATCAAGGCCGGACAGAATTTTTCAATGTAGAACGAAACAAACCCAAGAAGATATAGTCTGCAAAAGAATTGAGCGCGAAATAAACACACCCCCACAAGGCAACGAAAACTATTTGAAATAGAATGACTATCAATTCTGCACAATTCAGAATGAACATGCTGAAACTTGAACATAACCAGCAGGCATTTTTCTATCCTATGGTATATCGTGCTCAACTTTTCATATGTCCCCTAATGAAACCACGCAGAAATGTTGAGCATTATCATAAAAGTCATCCAGTACAGGTGAAGCTCTGAATATGATGTAGAAGAGAAGTAAAATGCACAAAAGGGGGTAAATTTTATCAAATTTCATGTGGAGAATTCCATAACAATATTAGCGCGTAGTTTATCACATAGAAGTGCATAAACTCATTTCAACAAGAAAAGGAAAATGATACTAAACCACATTTGGTGTATATGCATTGTATACCACCGTATCTATTCACATAATAACATGTCTTCTACATCATAACAAGCACCACACGAATGCGGACCAAAATTATACGACACTAAATGGTTCTTCTTTGAATCAACATTTAATGTTGTGAAAATCATAGTCTCATCAGTAGGAACACAAGCAAGTCACCCTGAGGAAAAGAGACACAAGTTCAAGGGAAACAGATAATCTTCCTACGACCTTGTTATCATGCTACATGAACGGGTCAGCTGAAAAGTCAAGCTGCCTCCACCCGATGATGCCTCTCCCTCGACAGGACCAGTTTCGTATTGCTTCCTGCAGCCTGGACAGCGTCCATTCTCCTCAAGGATTCTTTTGTGACAGAAAAGGCAGAGCCTAAATCCACACAAACAAGGGAGAAAACTCGAATCTGTGAAATCAAAATCCTCATAGCATATTGGACACGAGGTAGGGACTGACCCAACATTCTTGTAGCACCAAACAGAGCCTCTGCTGCAAACATGCCGCTCATTATTCAAGGGCAAACTACACTGCTCTGACAAATTGGGCAGGCTCTGAGGGCGACAAGCATCATCAGGCCTCCAAGCCCAACAATTTACAGGTGCCTTGTGCACCACCGATACCGCAATCTCAGGCTTTGGCTTCGAACTAGCAGTCCTTGAAATTGTCCGGTTTGTTATTACTGATTGAGATTCTGATTGGACACCACTTGCTTGTTGACCTGGAGGAGGTGAATTTGATCTTGAGTTGACATTATTCTCATGTTGCTTTTGGTCGGTTGCAGCCAAGGAATCGGCCATAGCCTCCCAGTCATCAAAACACCCATCATCTTCTTCCTCTCTCATGCTTCCCGAGCTACTGCTGCTGCTGCTCCCAGTAAAATTGGCCCCGGAATCATTGCTACCCAAGATACTACTGATGCAGCTAATGGGACTGTTCAAGGGTGATGACTCGGAATCACTGTAATGGTGGGTCAACATTCCATCTTCGTATTTATCCTCCTTGACTTCCGGACTTACCGCCAATTTATCTATTGGAGGGACACTTTCATTCTCCAAATGCACTGATGGAGGGCCATGCATCCCCTCTCTGAAAATGCATTCGCCATTACAGCCACCCTTATTCTTCACTAAAAATAAGGATTCCAGTCACTAAACATTACCAAATAATTCAAAATTGAATATTTCAATCTCGAGCACATGAATGGGCACATGAGAATATTTGGCAGCTAAAATTATAATTTTCGCACTTCAAACATAGTTCTTATCCGCATACTTTTTGGGATCCATATCTTTCTTACCGCGTATTATAATGTATCATCCAAAACTTATAAGTTTAAACAGAAGAAAACAAATAAAACATTTAAAACCTCACATAATCACATGCATTGGTATATAAAATAGGTTGAGATTTTTCAAACACCTTGAGAAAGCCACTGCTCCCGGCGAGCATCAAGCTTGTACTGCTTCAATTTTGCCGACCGATTTGCCTAATAATTTCAACAAAAAGTGAATGTAAATACACTCAACTACGTAAAATTAACAGATAAAACAAAAAGAAGAAACCAAATTCCACAAAAATAACAACAAATCTAAAAACCATAAAAGCATAATTATATTCACTCTATTGCATTGAAGTTTTAATTATACATTAAACCCAAAAATTCACTCAAACACGTTTTAAGGTTTTCTCCAAATAAATAAATAAATAAAAAATAACTTGTCAAAAACAAACACAGGCATCCGTACGTATACATTTCACATAAAAATATATGAAAGATAAGAAATCAAATTAATACCTTTTTCTTCTTGGCGAAATCTTTGGGGTTAGAGGATGTCATGGGGATTGAAGCGTTGTTGTTCGAATCAGAAATCATGGCTGAGTCAACTCGTACAAGAATCTGAAAACCCTAAATTTATCGTAGAAATACAGAGAGAAAGAAGATAGATATACAGATCGAGAAATGTGGATAAAAGAAGCCTTTCGATGATTTTTCCTTTCCTTTTTCTTTAATGAAAAATATCAATCTCGAGCAGAACACTGCTATATATAAGAATCATGTGACCAGCTTGCCCCTCCATTTCACCGTATTTTCACGTCGCACCAACTGGGTGAACCGAAAATTAATGGGAATTTTCGGGTATATTTATGACAAGATGAAAAAAAAATCTATTTTTATACTACAGCGTATGATGATAGTTATAATAATTAGAAAAAATGTGAAAGGACTGTAATCTTTCCGCCAACCACTATCAATAGGGCACGTGTTACATTGGATTTCTTGTTTTTGATGATTACGTAAAGTTGTAATTAATTATTACCAAGGTTTTTAAGGTTGTTTGAACCACGTTATTTTGAAAGAAAATATTTTGAAATAGTAGATTGATAAAAAATATGTGGTTAAAAAAAAAGAAAAATTATCGATGTGATGAAAAATATTATTTTATTAAGAATGTGTAATTGAAATGGGTAGAAGAATGAAAATGAAAATTTTAATGTGTACAAACAGGGCTAGATAGAAAATTGTATAATTCTCTCTTAGGGTGTGTTTGAGTCACATTATTTTGAAATAAAATAAAATATTATTTTATTAAAAAATATGTTATTGAAAATGAATAGAATAATGAAAATAAAAATATGAATTTGACTCAAACAGGGACTTAATAGAAGCTAGGGAAACTAACATAAATTGTAACGTAAATGTTTGTTTGGGATAAAGTTGTTTGCCCACGTATAAAATTATTTTATTGAAATAATATTCGATCAAACTGTGTCAAACAAACAATAAGTTGATCAAACATATCATTTTATCCACACATTTCACATGACTCACAACTTACTATCTAATATCTACTTATTATCGATGTATTTCATAAGATCTACAACTTACAAATAATTAAGCAATTAAAAGAAATACCAAACAAGTATTATATATACGGAGATGCACAACGATTGAATAGAATGGACAAGTTCTATAAACTGTTTTAAGTAAATTTCTTTTGTTGATTAATCTGAATATATACTAATTCATGTAATTTTTTATAAATAAATTTAATCATTGATTTAATTGAATATTGAACAAAAAAAAAATCTTTGTTCTAAAATACATTATTAAATTTTAAATAAAAGTCGAACAATATTGAACTAGTTAATGTGGTCTACTTCGAATGAATTCATGTAAATATGCTCATTGAAGATTCGAGTTCTTCGAGCTTTGATTGATAATAGGAAAATGAATTTGAGTTGAGATTTGTTGTCCAATTTTTGCTATTCAATTTGTTGTCTACCCAATTAATTATTGAAACATCATTTTTAATTTAACATGTCATTTCTAATTTACCTTCATTAATTTCATACTAACTCACCAAATTGATACCATGTTAATTTAAAATGACATATAAATGATTAATTGAGTGAACGGCCAAAATTGTAATCAATTGAGTGAACAGCAAAAATTGAACAGCAGGTGTCAACTCGATAAATTTAAGTATTTTTGTCTCTTTACAAAAGAGTAATGTTATTCATCTCCACTGAAATTACAAACACAGTTTAGGTGGCGTTAATGTGACATTAAATGATAAGTGAAATTAAATAAGTTATTTAATTTCATCTTTAATTTAATTTATTATTTAAAACCATTTAAACTGTATTTGTAATCCCTACTGAAAATGAATAAGATTACTCTTTACCAAATTTCTTTCCTTTTACCTACCTTTGACTTGTAGAAAACTAGAAACACGTGAACATTCTGAAAAAGAAAAAATGGGCTTTTGCACTTGCCCACGTAGACTCCTTAATCTACACAAAAAGGAGCGGCAGATAAATAATAACCGTGCTAGACGGACAATGCCATTTCCGTCCAGACACATGTCCTATTGGCTGGGGGCTTGTCCCCCTGGACGTCTAGAATAATTCTTAATAATTACAAGCATGACTTGTAAAGTAAAGAGGGAATATTTCAGTTGAGACCTTGAACTTTTGAGGACTCTAACGATGAGATTATGAACCTTTGGTTGTGGTACTTCAAGTCCTCAACCTTTTAAATTTTTGTATGATTAGTGCTTTCTATTGAAATAGTCAATTTAAATGTTAAAATGACGATTACATCCTTACTTTAAATCTATGTTTTCTAAGTAAGGTTGTTGTTTCTTATTATTGTGCTTAAATCGACGATGATGATGTTGACATCGCGATATGCAGAAGACAATTGCCACCGATCACTAAATTGAAAGTTCGGGTTCGATGAAATCCCCGCCTGAAAATCAACCTGAATGAGACAAAAACCAAGTCAGTTTGGATTGATTTGATTTGTTTATTTCAAGGGTTGAAATCATTTTTTTTTTTAACAATCCAACCCTAAAAGCAAGGTTTTCGAGTTAACTCGGCGTGGCGATGCAGTGGCAAAAGTGTAAGTGGCCACAAATGATTGGATGTGAAAGCTGATTGTGATTTAAACAATTCAATAATAAAATGTCACGTGACATTATTGTCAACTTTTTTGTCAACCTATATGACATTGTAACATGATTGTTGGAAATAATTGAGGGGCCCGAGGCGTTTATGGAGAATTTGTCACGAAGTTATTTATCAAGCTGATCAATCATAAATAAGTACATTATGAGCAGGTGAACGCGAAAATCGAAAATCACGAGTTCGAATCCTCTACCAATACTTCATCGGTCGAGCCCGTGATTTCCATGATATATATGAATGATTAATACCTGTGATTTCCATGATATATGTGAATAATGAAATTCTGTAAATACTGATTCTTAGGGACTCTTTAAGCCTTATTTATATGTTCATACCTCTTTCCATTCAGGTTTATGTTTAGGACAATTCTACTTTCAGGACTTCACGTCACACACTCCTCAAAACTTGTTTGTATAGTTGGACCACAAGAATTTTACAGCTACTTGTTTACCGAAGAATATGGCGCTGATTAACATGTCCGAAACAAAATATGTTCGAGTTAATAATAAAAAAATGACATTAAGAAAAAGAAAAATATGTCATAGCTATAAAATCTTCGACATTTTGGTTACAAAAACAAAGCCACAAAACTATAGAGACTGATTTGACACCAATTCGGAGGCGTGAAAAAGATAACATTTCTCCTTAGTTCTGCTCCTCAACATTACTGTTGGGAATCTTAATCATGCGCAGTGTAAATAAAATAATTTCGATTCCCAAATAAGGATATGCTTTATGTTTAGATAGAAATTATGATAAGAATTATACCTTTGATGAATTTTGCAAACTCCTTTACTGATTCACGAACTCCAATGATCACGATTTGCAATCCAAGCTGTCCAATTGTCCTACCTCCAATGGTGATCCACACGGAGAACAAGAATGACGACTAGAATTTTCGTTTCTCGTGCTAGCAAGAATAATGAATTTCTACATTACAGTTTTCAAACCCTAGTAACCTATTAATATAAATTCAAACAGGCTTGGCCTGTCTTTTAAACTTAACCCGATTCAATACTTAATTAATCAAAGTAATTAAATCTGATCCATGAATTTATTAATCCAATTAATTAATTCGGGCATATTAATAAGCAACCCAATTAATTAATTATCCAACACTTGTCAATTAATTAATTGGTAAATCTCATTCTTCTGATTCTCTTTTGTGTGTGACCCATTAGGTGCGATACGATGCCTAACGACGTGAAT
>CAIGRO010110204.1:0-13170 GCA_903798355.1 Fraxinus baroniana | reverse complement strand
CATAATAAAAAAATAAGGAAAAACAAATCGTAAAAGAAAGGAAAACAAAATACCATATTGTAAAAACTGAAAGAAAACCCTCTCGAAATCGTCTTGTTTCTAAAAAAAAAAAATTCTTTCTCATCCTACTCTCGAAAAAACAAATAGAGAAAAAATTTACGTGTGACTACTATAAAACGTGTATGCCTGTCATGTATTATTCTATTTGAATCTCAAGAATTTCTTTTTTTAAAACAAAAATTAAAATAGTAGAATTAATGAATCCAACAATCCTATAATTTGCTAAATAATTTTGTTGTGAGAGATTTGTACTTATCCATGAAGATAATTAACTAATCCGTTCAATTAAACTGGATTATCATCCAAATTGGATAGAGTCCTAACAAATTATAAAGCTACATACTGTAACCTTTAACATGGCCATTAATTCTTAATTCATTATATATTTTTTCTCTCCTTCTCCACGTGAGTACGAGTTCCCTTTGTTCATCTATATATTTTCTGTAAATTCACGAATGTTATTAAGTTTTCTATACGCAAACCATTTCACTTATCTCATCAAGTCTTAATTTACAATCTCATCTTTTCAGAAGGTAAACGAGTTTCGAAGAAATGTTGTCAAGGTATTCAGTCGCCATATTGGGACTTCTGCTCTTATGTGCATCAGCATGGGGACAAGACTCAAAGTTGAACATGCTGTACAAGGATCCAAACCAGCCCATGAATGCTCGAATAAAGGTTCTCATGGACCAAATGACCCTCGCAGAGAAAATTGGCCAGATGGTACAGATTGATCGACGAGCTGCTACAGCCGAGATCATGAGAGATTACTCTATCGGCAGTGTCCTAAGCGGTGGCGGTAGCGTGCCACGTAAACACGCTGCCCCCGAGGAGTGGGTGGATATGGTGAATGGATTTCAGACGGGTTCTTTGTCTAGCAGACTTGGTATTCCTATGATTTATGGGATTGATGCTGTTCATGGACACAACAATGTTTACAAGGCTACCATATTTCCCCACAATATTGGCCTAGGAGCAACTAGGTCAGTACTATATTCTTTACTGATGTCATTCCTCAAATTTTATGGTGTTTTAATTATTCTGTTTTATTCATCATACAGAGATAAAGATCTTGTGAAGAGGATTGGTGCTGCAACTGCCCTTGAATCCAGAGCTACTGGCATTCCCTATGTCTTCGCTCCATGCATTGCGGTATACAATATTTCTCGTAAAATTTTATGAAAACCTTAATTTTCACAAACTAAACTGTGTTCAATTTCTACATTTAATAGGTATGCAGAGATCCAAGATGGGGAAGATGTTATGAGAGTTACAGTGAAGACCCTAAAGTTGTTCAAGAAATGACCGAAATTATTTCTGGTTTACAAGGAGACATCCCTGTGAATTCAACGAAGGGTGTTCCTTATGTTGGTGGAAAGTAAGTGCTCCTAAATATTCATTGAAGTAGATGTAAGAATTGTACTATCCATCACAATTGAATATTGTACAGTTTACCAAACATGCACTAAAAATGCAAAATGCATAATCGACATTGTTCGTAATGACCCTAACTTGATTCTTTTTCTTGGGTATGTGAAAAAGTACCAAGGTTGCGGCTTGTGCAAAACACTACGTTGGAGATGGTGGGACGATAGATGGAATCAATATGAACAACACAGTGACTAACTGGCATGGATTGCTAAGCATTCACATGCCACCATACTATGATTCAATCATCAAGGGTGTGTCAACTGTCATGGTATCCTATTCTAGTATTAATGGAGTCAAAATGCATGCAAATCATAAACTTGTAACCCACTTCCTCAAAGGCAATTTGAAATTCAGGGTATAGCTTCAAATAATTCTCAATTTAACAGAAGAAAACATACTGATATATCCCTCAATAATAATTTTTCGAATTTGCTACAACTTCTAGGGATTTGTCATCTCAGATTGGCAAGGAATCGACAAAATCACCTATCCACAACATGCCAATTATACGTACTCCGTTCTAACCGGGATTAGAGCTGGCATTGACATGGTAAGTCAGATACTTCTGATTGTTCAAAATGCATGCGCATCAAATGCTTACACGACGTTTACCCCGTTAAAATTTTCAGGTTATGGTCCCTCTCAACCATACAGAATTCATTGATATTTTAACCTCCTTGGTGAACAACTACTTCATTCCAATCAGCCGGATTGATGATGCTGTCAGAAGGATATTGAGAGTTAAATTCAGCATGGGCCTCTTTGAGAATCCAATAGCTGATCATAGTTTAGTCGATCAACTTGGAAGCCAGGTCAGTTAAAAAATAAAAAATTCATTGTATAGTCAAGTCGAGCAAACCGAAAGTACCCGACTAAAATATTATTTGTTCTTTAAACAGGCTCACAGAGATTTGGCAAGGGAGGCTGTGAGGAAATCACTTGTACTATTGAAGAATGGAGAAAATGCTGATAGCCCTGTACTTCCTCTACCCAAAAAGGCATCCAAAATATTAGTTGCTGGAAGCCATGCTAACAATCTTGGATTTCAATGTGGTGGTTGGACGATAACATGGCAAGGACAAGGTGGAAACAACCACACTGCTGGAACCACAATCTTTAACGGGATCTCGACTGCAGTTCATCCAAGTACAGAAATCTCCTACAGCGAAAGCCCAGATGAGGATTTTGTAAAATCTAATAACTTTTCCTATGCCGTGGTTGTGGTAGGAGAACCGCCCTATGCTGAATCTGCAGGTGACAACTCAAACCTTACTATTGCTCAACAAGGTTTAGACACAATCAAGAATGTTTGTGGCAACGTCAAGTGTGTGGTTGTTCTTGTATCCGGTCGACCTTTGGTGATCCAGCCACACCTTAAACACATCGATGCATTAGTAGCTGCTTGGCTACCAGGAACAGAAGGCAGTGGAGTGGCTGATGTCCTCTTCGGGGACTATGGATTCACCGGTAAGTCATCAAGGACTTGGTTCAAGACTGTAGATCAGCTCCCCATGAATGTTGGTGATTCACACTATGATCCACTCTTCCCCGTTGGTTATGGACTCACCACAGAACCAATTACAGCAAGTTAGATTTTCTTTTAGTTGATAGAGTTGGTATATTCTTCTATTAGTTGATAAGAGTTTTCTCTGCATCTTTTTCTTTTAGAATTTTTTTTTACAAATTGTTTGTTTTTTTTTTTGGCAGCTTAGTATGATGTAGGAGTTTTTCTTTCATTTTGTTTTCTGCTGCTATATTAATTATGATCAATTACTTGTGTTTTTCATACAATTGACAGCACAATAAAATCCCCAACTTCCTAATGAACAACCATAAAATTTTCGAGTTCTTGACAAAATCCCAAAGTTTCTAACTCGAGATCTGTTTTCCATAATTGATTCAAAAAATTTAGCTTTTTTCAAAGTAATTAAACAATATGTTTAACAATTCATAATTATCATTTTTTTTGCTCAAAATCTAAATCACAGTATAATCAATGAGAACGAGGTATATCGAAAGTGCCCTAACAACAGCATGTTAGGCTTTTGACATGATGGAATAAGTGCAAGTATCAACATCATATAAATTAGGCCACATGATGAACATTTTTTTTTTTTTATAACCGTGGATGTCCGGGCCACCTCGACTAATCCCACGAGGCCTTGAAGTTTATGGTCGGGTACTCACCTCAATGGCGCAGAGGGGATTCGAACTAGTGACCATTGGGAAGCAAACTCAAGACCTGACCAATTGAGTAACTCTAAGGGTTTAGGCCACACGATGAACATTTAAATTAATTAGTTAGAGAATGCCTTCCAAGATGCTTATAAAGAACTCATTCAAAATAAAACTCAGTAAATATTGTACGGTGACCTTTTACTATTTTATTATACACACAAGATGATTTCTAGAGAAGAGTTACTTCTGAAGAGAAGTAGCATCCTTGTAGTTCTAAGAAAGAGCTACTTGTAAAGAGAACGATGTCAGTGTCAGATTCATTA
The DNA here is from genome assembly GCA_903798355.1 of Fraxinus baroniana. Taxonomy (NCBI): domain Eukaryota; kingdom Viridiplantae; phylum Streptophyta; class Magnoliopsida; order Lamiales; family Oleaceae; genus Fraxinus; species Fraxinus baroniana. Next base: position 9,178 of record CAIGRO010110204.1, on the reverse strand, counting down.
GTACTGTACATGAGCATCGAGAAGAAAATTTAAAGATTAAAATCAACCTCTAGAAGGCCTACTAATAATGTTTACAAGGGATTTGCACATCCTACAAAGATCTCATAATGGTCATGTTCTGAAGTCAAGAAGTCTATCGATTGTCACTGCAAATCCACAAAATATTGAATTCAAAATTCAGTTAAACTCTGTAAGGAACTAAAACGGTAATGAGTTTTTCTCCCATATAAATGTATTAACAGAAGTCTAACCTCATTCATACGTTGTGGGACTGATCCTCCTCAATAAATTGCAAAGCTTCTTCCTTGGTGGAAACATAAACATGGCTAACCCTATTTTTGTGTGAGACGCTATATATCTTGTCAGCCACCTTAACTAACTCCGGGCGAAATGTCGTGGTTATGAACTGGGTGCTAGCCGTGTCTGCCTGACGACGAACCATATCTAATAGCAAGTAATGTTAAGGATCCATAGCAGCACCCGAGAAAGATAATAGCACAGAAACAACCATGTTTAAGCTGAGAAATGAGCTCGCAGCTATTTAGCCAGCCAAAACATGTGTAAGAGCTTAAACTTTTAGATAAGGTGGTTCAACAATGTAAATGTCATATAACTCAACATTATTGAATTCTCTTGTTGCCTAAGAGTTATCCAAATTCAGGAATCAAGGACTTGTAGCAAGGGCATCCCTGTCAAGAAAGTTTTTCTATGTGGATCCAGGCAGATACAATTTGACATATTTGATTAAGAAAGCATTTATATTGATATGAGACAATAACGGTGAATGTAAAATAGAAACGCCCATGTCACTAATGACAGGCACCAATGTAGCGGACTCTGAAAGGCTGTGCCTCTCATTGTTTAGCCCTAAAAAGAAACTCTAAATGTCCTACCTTATTCTTCTGGGATTATAAATTATATGGTTGCAAAGGCATCACATCTTCATCATGGGCCTCATTTATGAATAGTATATTATATATAAGATCAGCTTTAATAGCTGTTAAAACACGTTTATTCGACTCATTTAAAACAGAGACAACATGAACTCATTCAAAATGTAGTGAGAAAAGCACACAAGTGGTGGATATTTAACAGGTGTTGGAATTTTCGTTCATCAGTAATTAGTAGGGAAAAAAAATCATGATAGCTTTCTTTCACCAAAAAATTGAAAACATTAAGAACCAGCCAAAGTTAGGATACTTCCCACAGCAGTTCTGTACTGAGGATCAAGTGCTGCATCTATCTCATCAAAAAGATAAAATGGGGCAGGGTCACATCGCTGAATGGCAAAGATTAGTGCCAGTGCCACCACAGTTTTCTGACCCCCGGACAATTGTTTCATCGACTGTGTCTCTCCTTGCCCAGTAAAAGAAACCTACCACAAGAAGCATGAGTCAAAGAAATTACTAGACTTAGAACTAAAAACTACTTGTGCAACCACGCTTTCCAAATGGATGCTATAATGTTGAGAACATCAAATTTAGTATAATGAGTCCTAGTTGCTTTCATCTACTCAAGTATTTCACTTCTATTTATTCAAAAAAGGCATACAAAGCTAGACATGCTAATCTATTAAAAGATATCAAATGTACTGAAAGAACAAGTTTAGCTATAGCCTTGTTCAGGGGCAGAACACAAGTTTGCAAAAGTTAATAACATGCCTTGACTTTGACACCAATGTATTTTTCAACCCTTCCTTCCGTGTCCGCTGTGCGAGGCTCATCATCATCTTGATCATTCTCAACATCATCAATGTCCTGTATAAATAATAGGAAATCAATGTATAACCCTTTCCATATTAACCCCATTAAAAAAAGAGCACTTGACCATGACTATCATTATTAAGACAAAATTAGTTTAGATAAATGAAAAGGAATAAGCAAGAGCCATCGTGGTTAACTTTCTGCATATCCGTACATAGGGAAATAAGTTTAATTATTAATATTCATGTCAGTTCTATATGATAATGTGCAACAATGCCCAAATGCTCGTACTTCTGGTATCATGAGAGCCTACAGCAACTGTTTAAATAATTATCATAGCTATACCAGAAAAACAAATAATTTTCACTTATATCTAATGATTACAGGAGCAAACCTTGTCATGTAGGCACTTTAAAAGCTTTATTTTGAGTATTGATGACAGAACACGGTAACAGCACAAAGAAAATTATTGCAAAATCAGTGATGTCAAGAAAAAAAAATGCAACCGTGCATGGCTTGTAATAAGCACTTAAACAGATACTACGATTGCAAAAAAGACAATTTACTTGCTTTGATAGAAAAACAATTATTGGCTAAAATGAAATCACTATAGCCCATAAATTGAATGATTACATAATGTACATAAAAGTTTATGATGCCTCGGTTGACATCCTCACAGTCACAGAAACAGCAAGTTTCATCAAGAGATAAGATTTTTCTCTGTAGCATTTAATCACCATCAAGTTTAAGGCACCAGAAGCACCCTCAGCTTTTATTTGGTCAGTATATCATACTCTAGGAGAATCCATCTCCATAAAACACACCTTGAAGCAACCAATGGTTATTGCAATACACGTTCAGGTTTAAGAAAGTAATCCAAGATGTCCTGACCAATTATTAAAGCAACACTTCATGAGAACAATTTTTCTTTTCCCTACTTGTTCAAAGAGTTGTCTCAGTACCCAGTTCCTTTTTCTTTCAATTATGTCCAGCAGGTGTAGCTTTGCTCATGAAGATATATTTACTGTAAACAGAGATATATCAAAAAACCCGTTACTAATCTCAGTTATAGCAGTTCCGCGTGATCTTCTTTTAGGATTTGATTTACACTCATTAGTTAATGCTTCACCTATACCCATAAACAAATTTGAACAAAAATATTACAACTGTCAGCCAAAACCAGATGAACCATCTAAGCTTATTGAATTGTTTTGGAATTTAAGGTTACTCATCCAGGTATTATTAGGTTCCTTTCCAAAACGTACAAAAAATGGAAGAGTTCAAAACCCATACAGCAACAAAGTTCAAAAAAGAGAACCAAGCAACTGCAAGGCAATAAATAATGCTTGTTAATCCACAAATTGGTATACTTTTGCTTTACAAGCGATAAATGTACTCGAACAATATAACTAACCTTTTTCTTCATCATTACTAAAAATCCATGGCCCCCTTGCACAAGTTCTGAGAACACATCTCGAAAATGCTTAGCCACACCTTTAAAGGTACGCTCGATGGATTCATCCTTCCTCATATCCAAAACTGCTATAAGCTCTTGGATTTTCTACCAAATAAGGGTAAGAAATGAAATTAATTGTACAGGTATCCTCTTGGGCATAGACAATAAATTATAGCTCCATGAAAACATCAGAATTATGAGGAATCATTGTACCTTATCACCTGCCTCTAGTTCAGCTTGTCTTCTTTGGAGCTCTTCTCGTTGTTCTGTGAAATTTACATATTGATCGAGTGCCTTTTTATTTACATGGCTGAATTGCTGAAGTTGTTCATTACACTTGTGCAGAAGTTTATGCAGTTCTTTTATGTTTTTTCTCTTATATCTACAATTTGCATCAGAGGGAATCTAAATCAATAAACGAATGAAAATAGATTACGTAGAAGCACATAATTAAATCTGGAACTGATGTTGAAACAAACAAGAACAAATCATATTACACAGAAACGGTAATTGAACAATGCAAAGAGGCTATTTTTTTGGTGTCTGATTCATAAGAAGCTACATAATTCTGAATTCAGAGGAAGCCATTGTTAACATTATAGTGAACCACACAGTATAGCTATTTTGAACGTCTTGTCCTCTTTGTAACCACCTTTTATAATTTTTCTGCACTAACATATATCTGAGGATTCACTGAGGTATTTAATCACCAAATTGGCCAAACTTAAACCATGATAAATTGGTGGGTAATAATAGTGTGATTTGTGTGCAAATTCACGTGGAAACACAAGATAGGATCCTGTGTACACTTTTGTGCAAACTCAAATGGAAACATATAACTCAGACAGGACCCACCGACTAACAATGCAAAATAGATCATTGATATCCAATATAAATTTCTATAGTTTAGAATTTCAAATAAGAATAATACATTTCAAAAGCATCAGAAGATAAAGGACCCAATTCCCGGATTTTCTTTGAGTATTCTTCTTGTTTGGCCAGAAACATATTCTTCTTACTCAATAGTTGCTCCAGTTCCTTTTCTTCATCTTTCAGGGTATTTTTGTACCTGTCTTCCAAATTCTGTACCCACAAGAACTCATAGTAAAAAGAAAAGACGGCAAGCAGACAGGGAGTGAGTGGAGAGAGTAGGGGTGGGATGGAGAAAAGAAGAAATCCTTATTTCAGCTTAGTCACTAAACCAGAAGACCAGAAATTATGACCAAATAGAATAATACCTTGAAATTATCTTTGTCATCTTTGATCTGCTTCAGTTTCTTGTTTCGCTCATTGATGCTATCAGAAACTCCTGTACAAGATAATAATATGATAAGAAACACCAAATGATATAACAATGAAATTCGAAGCGTAAAGGAATCTACAGTCTCACTCTTAAGTTGTTGAGTCAAACTCTGCACTAATGAATCTGCATCCAACAATTCCTGTCTTTTCAAATCAGCTTCACTACGTAACGTGTCAGTCTCTGCAGATAATTTTATAGCCTCCAACTCTTCCTTACGCCTAACAAGATTTGTAGATAGATTCATCTCGAGCTCTGATTTTCTTGTTTCAGTCTACCAATTGCCAGTTAGTGTTAAAGGTTAAAGCAGAAGCCACCAAATATTGTCTATTTATAAAACCATTTGAATCAACTTGCTAACCTCCATGCGGTTACTCCTGCAGGATATTAGCTCCTCCTTCAGATATGTTATTTCAGGGTTCAACCTAGAGAGGAGCTCTTTCTCTACTGGTGTCAAGTGATCGACAAGTTCAGTTCCCATTTCATCTCGTTTCATCTCAATATTAGCTCTATTCTGATCAATTTGAGTCAATATATTGGTGAGCAACTTCTCCTACAAAAATGTAGCCAACATCCAAGAGTCAGAAGAATTGAACTACACTGACAATGATGAAAGTAATCTTTTTGGTTCACACTTTTTTCTCAAGGGACTTAGAAATGGATTGTTTCTGCTTCTCAGCATTAGCAGCATCCTGCCTAAGCTGTTCCAATTCAGATTTTTCATGAGCCAGCTTGGCATCATTTTTCTGCTGCTCAGACACTAGTTCATTGATTTTCTGGTCAATCTGTGGGACATATTCAGCGAAAACAAAGAACCCAAAGTGGAACAAGAAAACTAGACAAACCAGTCATGTAAGGATCAGTCAGATGCTAATTAACAGATATAACCTACTTCACAAAACAGAAAACAATTGTCAGCGGTGTTTTGAAAGTTAAATTTCTGGATGAGCTATGAAATACAAGTTCACAGGAAACCAAAAATGTTCATTATTCATATATCAACTCACCTCCGTAACATAACAGTCAATATCTTCTTCTAAAAACTGAAAAAGTCTTTACAAGACCACCATTTATCCTTACAATTACAGAGTCAAACCAAAGGAGACAACCAACATTAAAATGTGGGTGTGTCCCATGTAAATGAACTAGTCAACGATGGCCATCAATCATTACCCTGACAGTGTTGTTTCACGTGCACAAGGTGAAAATGAACAAAAGTTTAAAGAAATGAATGCATAAGAAGGCAAGTGAATGTGTAAAAATGTTCAAGGATGGAAAGATAAAGAGTTAGTGAAAAAGGTGAAATTGCAAAAGAAACTGTAAAGAAGTGTTGCAAGGATATCTTGAATTTTAGATCTAACTATCTCCAATTCCTTTTGCTTCTCGTTTATAGAATTTGTATTCTGTCTAATAGTGTTCATGAATTTCAGTTTCGAACGCCTATAATCATAGAAGCCTCCAGTCATGCCGCCTCTTTTGTTTACTTGATCACCTGCAGCAAAGGGGTGAATTTATGATGACATCAGAGATGCCAACAAGAATAAACGAACAACAGATAATGTGAAGGTCAACAGCAACCTTCCAAAGTGATGCAATCCAGACCATTCGTGCGGGCCACCCTTGTAGCAACATCCAAATCTCGACAAATTACAGTTTTCGCAAACACCTGTCAATTTGTCAAATTAAGAATAAAGTGAGAGACGAAATAAACATAACTATGTACGCCATATGACAGCTAAAAACTAAAGTACGAAATATACAAAGTTAAAATAAACCATAGTTGACAAAAAAAAATACATTATCAGCCATCTTCAGAGAAGGTTAAGCAGATCTGCAGGCTATCGTAGTTATAATAATTCATGCAAAGTCATTCAGACAGAATGATGAACACGCGCATACAGGTGATTTTAGAAAATCTCCTCGAGTCACAAGGCATTTATCTCCCCATAAGAGGCAACAAGGATGCAGAAGTTCTTAAATAAATAAAATAATACATGAAATTTTGCTTCATGATATGATATCTCAGCAAGGATACAAATATCACATACAAAATTTATGGGGGAGTTCTCTATCTTCTACCAAGTGAAAATAAAGAACTGCTGTTGACTGTGTGTTATCTTGTTCATTCTGAAATACTTTTTACAACACCGAAGAGAGTAAAGTAACAGTTGACTCGTACAGGAAAACATTGCCACCACAGGTCCAGTGAAGATAGAAATCAGGGCCTCACTCTTGCAAATTAATCAACCTTCTAAGAGAAAATCAAAGAAACTGATGAAGCGTGTATGAGATTTAGGTTTAGTAACTTTTGGTGCTAGAATATCTTAGTGTTTTTATGAACATACGTAGATGAATCAGCAAATAAAAAAAAAAAACGAACTTTAGTCAACTACCAACTAGTGAACCATCAATAACTCTGATTGAGATTTGGATTAGGCAACGATAATAGCTACAAACTAATAGACGGAAATAACAGGATACTTCCTGACTAACCTGAGCAAATGCTGAGTTATATTCCCGGGAGAATCTCAACTTTTTTAAAAGCGGTATCACGTCAGAGCTCTGTGGATAAGTAACATATGGAGCTTTCACCCTGTTTAATGGTATGAACGTAACTCGTCCACCTTTCTGTGCATTAAGGTGTCTAATTATCTGGGTCGATATTTCATCATTTTCAACCACCACATGAAATAAACTGTATAAAGAGAATATAAATAAATAAAGGTGAGAAGAAATATGCAAGCCAGGTCAGCTGGTCATATAACAAAAAAATTGCACCCCGTCTTTATCTCCTTTAACAATGAAATTTTGGCTTGTCAAAAAAAGAGGGAAAAAAAGTACAAGAAAATTGTGTTGCCAGTAATGGAGAGGAGTCTTTTCTACCTGTTTCCGGCAGTAACTTCGACAGCTGTGAAAAATCTTTCATCACAATCTAGCAACTCAAAAATTGGACCAAATACTCCGGAAATTTCGTACTCTCTACATATCTTCCTAACCGAATTTAGTCCTCTTCTTATATCCTGAGAGTTCACAAGAGGGTAAGGTCAAAAGAAGGAATGTAGATTTAAGAACCAGAAAAGAAAGGAACAAAAGATCCAGTATTTTAAACCAAAAACATAATATCATCAGTCATGGGGCCATCATCCCCTTTGTCTAGTCAGCTAGAGATGGCAAAAATTAATTAGAAGTCAACAACTAGTCTCATAACGCAGGACCAGTGGCAAGTGTGAAGCATTAAAGCATTTAAATCAAATACCTACTTGGAGCAGGAGTGCCCAAAAACATGCATTAAACATAATTATACACTACCACATCAAAAACAAAAAAAAAATAAAAATCCAAGCAGTATGCACAGGTGAGCATTGTAGGGGTTAACCTCATTTTCTATAATCTCTTTGCTTTCTTACACAAAACCAGGAGAGAGATGAAAAGAAAGTGAGATAAAATAATCAAGCATGAAGCAAATATGCACTCACCCCAGGAGTTGCATGATCAAGACTTTTCTCTGCTTTTGCAACTTCTGTTTTGAGCCGTTCAATTTCAGCAGAGAGCTCACTTTCTCTTCCCCACAATGACCTGAAAAGTAACATACAAATCAGATTGCAAGCTGAAGAGTCTTTTCGAACAGATTAACATGAATAAATTGATAATCATACTTCCGCTCATCGTGTAGCTCATCTCTCTTCACTCTATACTGATTGTATTTTTCTCTATATCCAGAAATGTGAGATTCCAATGATGCTGCTTCATTTTTCCGGCCTGTGATATAGGCATCCTGCTCTCTGAGATCTTTCTCTAGCTGCTCAATCTCATCCTTAAGTTTTTGCTCCTGAAACAACCACGAAAAGAAAAATAATTTCATGCAAATATTCATGCATCATTATAGACTAAATCTCAGAAACACCAAATTAAACCACCAGAGGGAAGCAAACACAAGACAGTAAAAGTGGAACATCTTTTGAAGTGAAGGTGACTGAAGTACGAAGCATCCTCGCATAAGTATAGTAACATTTCAGTGAAGGTGACTGAAGTACGGTACCCAAAGAAACATTCTTGGTCAATACACTTGGTGAACTATTTTAATTTAGAGGAAAACTAAGGCGCAAAAAGAAAGAAAAAAGAATACTCTTAAGGTATTTTCAGCATGCATATTCACAGTTTCTTAATTTTATCATTCAAGGTATGCTCACTATGGAAGAAATTCAATGCAGAAGCAGAGTGAGAGACAAACAAGCTAAACTACAATTACTGTGACATCTTGTTGAAGTCAAATAGGTAGGAAAACCTCCAACCATGTTGGGAAATCATAAGAACTGAGAGTTTGTTCGGAAAATTGAAAATCTTACAAAAACTTATAAGCACTGTCAAAGTGCCTTTGTTCTGTGTTGATAAGCAACGACAAACACTAAATGCTTATAGGGACTAATTCTAGATGAATAACTTGAGTGCTTAAAAGAATATCCCAAACACCTTCTGTCCCAACATTGGTTATATTATTACTTGATATGAAAAAAGAGAAAAGTTTCTGAATGGGCAAATAACAAAGTTCATCTAAATAAATTGTTTTTGAAGTTCCAAAACTATCAGATAAACTAAAGAATTGATTCATGTTTCTGTACTGCTTTCAATGAGAATAGAGAATGTAAAAGGTTTAGGGGTCGTTCTCTTTGTGTTTCGGTTGTGTTTTGAGTTTCGAAATCATTTTGTATTTTGTGTTTT
>CAIGRO010110180.1:0-11948 GCA_903798355.1 Fraxinus baroniana | reverse complement strand
AAAAAAAAAAAAAAAAAAAGATCTTAATGACTTTTCTACTTCTTCATTTTTCTCAAAATTCTTGGTCAATACTTGATAGATAATAAAAGCAAATGAATCCATTAAATATTAGCTAGCATTAATGTATTTCTCATGGAAGCTACTTATTTTTCTCAAAATTCGTGACAAATTGAAAAAAATAAAAAAAAATTTGTTTCATTTTTCATTGAGGGTATAATAGATTTGGTATCAAATTTGGCCATGTTTGCAAGAGATATCAAATTAGACATTTTTCAATTAACAATCATGGAATTGGCCATTTTTGTAAATTCTCCTGAAATATATTGCTAATTCTAGGTTATTTTGGTAATTTGTGATAATTAGTAAGGTGGTAACATCAAAATGTGCAAACGTTAATAATAAAAAAGCCTTTTTTTTTTCCTGAGATATGATCTTGCAACCATTTTGGTCATTTTCATAGCATTAAGTGATTTCAAGCACTTCAATTGCCACACAACCAGTACTTGTATTATGGAAAAGATAAGTTGCTTATTTTTAAAAGAAGTGCTAATAAGCTACATGCTGAGAAGTATATCTATTCAGCAATCTCGAGTACCAGATTATTGGGTGGGCATAAACAATTTTGATGTAGATAGAGATATCCTATGGGTTATAGAGGTTCATCAATGGCAATAAAAAGTGTTTTATCATTCAGATAAAAATAGAGAAAAATTGCACAAAATGCTTAGCATAAAGGCAGCAGTTTTATTCCTACCTTATTCCTTATGGCTCACTTTTTTATTTCCCCAATTATAAACTGATATTTATAGAAAAACCACGTGTAAAAAACAGACAACATTACAGTTTCAAACAAGAAAAGGCATTCTTCATTACCGTGTGGAGGAGCACCCATGTCCAGAGCTTCCAAAAGATACCCAAATTTTGCTTCGGCCTGCACCCGAGGAACAGCATCCAAGTCACAACTACAGATAGTGATATAAACTAGTTCGTGATATACTTCTCAATTACTTCCTAAAAAATCTTTTCCTCTGTTCTTCCTCTATATCGTTCTTTTGAAAGAAATAAATAAAAACAGACTATATAGGAAACCGCAATGTAACAAACAGTAAATCCTCTCTCTCAACATTGATGCTCGTTTATGGGGCATAACTGGAACATGTTTTGTAAGAGTCAAATTTATGGTTTACACGATCAATAATAAGAGAAAACAAGATAGTCGAGTGATTATGTGGAATCTAAGCATATCCTAGATATCAAATAGGATCATAAATATCTGCTTACTTGTTCGGGGGAAATGCCAACAATTTCCAAAACCTTTTCTTGAACTTCACGCTTGTAAATTCTCAAGCTTCCTCCGCCAATCTATCATTGGATGCATATACACGTTTTAAGTATTTTACTATGCAACGAAAGAAACTACTAGATCCAACTAGTTTCCAAATACCTCAACTCCGTTGTACACCATGTCATAAGCTAAGGCACGGGCAGAAGAAAGGTCCTTCATATCCTCAGGGTTGGGGGCAGTGAAGGGATGATGCAAGGCCTGAAAAAGTAAAGTTCATTCCCCAATGAAATAAGATATACATTAAACCAATATTCTTTAGCAACTACAAGAAACTATAAGCACTTGATTTTACCATAATGATGATGTAAAATTATCATAGAACATTGCAACAGAATTTCCTTCTTAAGTTTTTGGGACAAGCAGAATCAAGTAAATGCATTTGCTAGAATCTCAATGTTGATATACATTTTTAGGGACTCCAAAAATCTTTTTATAAGCTCTGACTTGTAATTAGTTATCGTATTTTGGAAAATAGAGGAGCCCCCACAGAGCATAAGTTCCTTTTACTTCAGGTCTGCTTTTTCCTTGTAAAATAAAAACTTGACATTCAGTTGTGAATAAGAACTGCAAGAGAATTGCAGACGTCAGATGAAAAGGTAGGCTTTTCAATCCCACCAATTATGTTCTCTCTCCCCTTTTTCTTCTTTCTTTGCTTCTAACAGTTTTTTTTTTCCTAAAATGAAAATTGTAAAACTTACAAAATTCTGATGCTCAATAAAGAAACTATACAAACCTCAAGCCTCTGCTCAGAATCATTCCACTCAAACATCGGAAAATCGGTCACCCACAGGATTGAATGCCTAGACTAAATATCACACGAATAAACAAAACAAGGTCAGATAAAGGAAGAGATGCATATTCCCAAATTCGCTCTTTTCTCGGATAAATGTATTATATGTGGTTCAAGTTTAGAGCATTGCAAACTTACAGGATCGATCAAGCCCATATCATGGGCTACATGCATCCTCAGCCGGTCCAAGGTTTTATTAACGGATGCATGGTTACCCACTGCAAATAAGATAAGATCACCAGAGCTTGCCGATAGTTGGCTCAGTAACTGCTCTTGCTTTGTCATGTCTAAACTTGATACAAGTGCAGAAATCCCTTCAAGGGCCCCTAAGATAATATATTGAACAACTGATTGTGATACATGAACTTCTTTTACCAATATTTATGCATACAATATTTGCAGAAGTTTGTTACCATTATTCGAGACCTTTAAGTAAGGCAAACCCCTTGCTCCAGATTTAATAGCTTCATTATATATATCACCCTTTTTAAGAGCAGAATTTGAATAATTTTTAGCTCCTGACAGCACGCATAATGCCTTAACAATTCCCCCACTAGCCAAGGTATCAGCAAAAACCTTGAAGGAGGAGTCTTTGAAAATATCAGATACCTGCAGGTAGAACATAAATACAATTCAAAAACGGAAGGGTCCTCACTTGCCTCTGTAAACTACACAAAAATAGGACAGAATATTCTTGAAACGTATGCAAACTCATTTAAAGTTCACCTAATCTAGCTGTTTGTACATAGCAGGGCCCTTTTCACTTAAAGAAAGCTAGAAAATAAAATAAAACATAGCGAAATCATTGGGTAATGCAGAAAATGAATTAAATGTTTACAAATATGTCGTACCTCCTGTAACATATAATATAAGCAAACTGGAGTCATGCTTGTAATCTCCGTACCAACAGATAAATGAAACAGTGTGCCAATTATAGAATTGACTAGGCATAACTTGTGAGAAAACCAATAAACATGTTGATTATTTACATTTACAAACGGCAAACAGGACAGATAATAGCAATAATAATAAGTATAGATTATTCATGAAGAGAATAATGATTCCACATGTCCCATACAACGTATACAGAAGATGAAGGACAAAGATACTCATATAACCTTCACGTCAGTAAAATGAAATAGAAGGTATACATAAATATTGAAGATCATTGAGAATACCAGTTACTAACAAATGAAATAGAACTAAAATACTCTCATATTTACCTAATAGTCAAATTATAAATTACAGCATGCCAATATAGTACAGAAGCAGCAAAACATGGACAAATGAATTCATATTTGCCTGCTGTTGCAGAAACAAGGTAGGTTCATCTTCTTTAATAGTAGGACAGAGATTGTTGAGTTGAGAACAAAGGACTGGCCAAAAGATATGGATGATGACTGAATGATAAGAAATTTATCAAATGCAAAGTTAGGTAGAGATATAAAAATGATTTCATTAACCGCCAAAAAGAAAATCAGAATCATAAGTAAATAGAAAAATTCTAAAAGCCAATTACATCTTTCAGTTGAAGGTCAAAACGAATATCTGGTTTGTCTGAGCCATATTGACTCATCGCTTGAGCATATGTAAGCCTCGGAAAAGGGTTTGGTAGCTCAACTCCATTGATCTCAAGAAAAACCTGAAACAAAGTATTTGACCACACTTAATTAAATACAAGCTAGGAGAAAACTGGAAGCAATAATTGATTATCGAAGGTATACTAGACATTGACAGTTCAAAAATTTCCTAAAATTAGTAACCTGTTTACAGTACTTTTGGGACTACAAATTTATCAATGAAGCTATACTAAAAACCCATGCTTCAAAAATTCTATTAAATTGCACAACTGTTCATCATATACTGCAATATGGTTTAAGATGAAACATTTTAAGCCAGAAAAATAAAAAAAAAATAATTAAAAATCTGATTTGATGCTACAACATAAACTAATCTCAGCAAACTCAACCAACAACAGATTGTCCACCAACAGTTGATATTTTCAGAATGCCAATAGTTTGAACAAGATTTGACAGAAACAAATTAGATTCATCCAAGAAAATGAAGAGTGAAAAGAGAATATCAAAGAAATCAGTAAAATAAAAAATAAATAAATAAATAAAGTTTATGTTGTACATACTATATATGTGAGACTGTCATTCCAATCATCAATCAAAAGTCAGTGAAAATGTCATATGCTACTTATTTAATTTAACATAGTGAATCTTTCAATAGAATTTCATAAAATCTTTCAGGGATCCCATCCACCCCTGTCAAGTATTATTATAGTATCCTAGAAAAAACCCACTAACCTTTCTAATTAAATCTTCATTGAGCCTCAGCATCTCCTCCATAGGAGTGAAGGCCATTTCCATATCTATTTGCGTAAATTCAGGTTGTCTATCAGCCCTTAGATCTTCATCTCTAAAACATCTGAAAAACAACGGTGGGTTTATGCAATGATGCATCTGTATCATACCTGGTGTAGACAAGGATATTGATTTATGCAACAAATAAATCTGCATCTTTAAGAACGTCCTTTTCTAAGATAAACACAAGCAACAGTTTTAATGCATTCGATATATCTGACCACCCACGCAAGCATGTAAGCAGTAATTACCAAAAAGAAATTTTGAAAAGATTTACACGAGATGCAAAAGTTGTATATTTAGCGGTCAAAAATGAAGAACAGCGTAAAATGAAAAAAGACATTAGTACAATAAAAACTCAAACCTCCATCAACAAGAAATTTACCTGGCTATTTGATAATATTTATCAAAACCGGAGACCATAAGCATTTGCTTGAAGAGTTGTGGACTTTGCGGCAAGGCATAAAAGGTTCCTGGCTTTATAGTGGAACCCATCAATCAGAACTTCATTCCATGAATATCAAAATCGCAGAATAGCAAATATAATTTTTATACATAATCATTCCATCATTCATGATCATCTCAGGTGGCTGCACCTTTTTGTGAAGAAGAAGCCAACTTTTATCGATAGGTTAGAAATGGTCACTGTAACCTGAATAATGCTGTGAAAATAAGTCTTAAGTAGTAGCCACTAGCCACTATAATGACCAAACTTAGATTCAACAGAAATCAAACTTAGTTTTCAATAGCCTTTGTGTGTCAATAAAAGCACAAGAAGGATCAATGTTCCACGTGAACAAGAGTGTTGACAAATTTCCATTTTTCAAAACCTTTCCTTCCATTAATCAGAAGAAGATGAAGATGTAAAAACAACAATTACATATATGAACCTATTGTCAATGGTTTAATTAAAAATAGCGCAGCATTTTGCTGCAGTAACCGCTAACAAAGGACTTAAAGCTTGCATTCATGTGCTTGTAAGCCGACTAAAATAGACGAAAATACCTGAATTCTTGAAGGAACTAAATAATCCCGAGCACCTTCAGGAGTCGACCTAGAAAGAATTGGAGTCTCAATCTACCTTACAACCGTGAAAAGGTCAGGATCAGCACAAAGAACTAGCACAATAATGAAAGTGAATTTTGCTTTTAGCAGTAATTTAGCATGATTTAAGAAGCTCAAGAGTGATGAAATTTTAAGTTAGTACCTCCACAAAATCATGCTCGTCCTCTAGATATCTTCGGAGGAGTTTCACCACTCTATGTCTCAACATTATGTTAGAGTTCATCTGGGGCCGACGTAAATCGAGACATCGATATCTGAAAACGTGTATCTAAGAACTTCAGTATGTATTGCTTGCAGTGGAGCAAAAATACATTGGAAACAAGAACCATAAATTGCATCTAAAGCACTAAATCCTTTGCATGAAATAAATAATGGTCATTGCCGTAAGAGTTCAATTAAAAGTAATTTTTTTAAACAGCAGTCACTATGGATTTCTAAACATGAGTGCAACTGTAAAGCACAATACCTAGAAAAGAGACCGACAATTTCAATTAAAGTTACAAATTTGTCATGTTACTAATTTCCTCTAAGAAAAGTCCATTTGCCTGGATTTAGAGGTTACAACATTATAAGACCAATTATTGCCCCCTCTTTTTTTATATATTTACTTTGTGTATACGTGTGTCTTGGGGAGAGTGAGGGGGAGAATTAAAACCTGATGCACCACTATTGCTATAGCCTGTAAAGTTCAATAATATAACTTTTATTAGCTTAACTCCAACCCATTTCCATGAAAGATCCTCCTTTCTATATTTCTATTTTAAATGTAATACAGTGATTCATTCCTTCTAGGCTTTTGCTCCTGAGGATGAGAGAAAGGATGCACCCAAAGGGATGCAGCCAAGTAGTAAGGCACTAGTAATAACTTAGTTATTACCAAGATAAGGAAATCAGGATAATGATCAATAATAATCATCAATTTGCCATTATAGTTAGCAACTCAACTTCCTGGAGTTTGTAGTTATTGAATGGATAGTTAGACAATAACCCAGTGACTACCACACTTGACCACAGAATTAATCAACATGCTCGAAAATGCTTGCTTTCGAAACGTTGTACACATTTCACAAAAAGTGGCATGGAAAAAAAAAACACTAGATGGACAAACATCAATTACAAATTATTAGCATGTCTTGAAAAGCCTTAAACAAGTTACCGCAGTCTTATTTCCTCTTTAACAAAATCGTTTGCATCCTCTGCAGTCGTAACCAAGAAAGGCAACTTTAATCTCACTGCATTTAACACTTGGACATGCGCAACAGCAACCTGTACACACACAGAATTGAGTGAGAATGGGAAATTTTGAAAAAGGAAATTTTCAAACTAGAGCAAACCAATCAAATTTAACATGATGCGAATAATTATTTCGCAATTGAAGAGTTATAACTTATAAAAGACTAGTTTTTCCAATACAAACTAACATAAGTCAAGAGATATCCTCCCTTACTCCCTTTGATCTGTCAGCTTGCCTGAGGGTCCTCCTTCCTATGATTACATAGGGAATCCCAATATCGCACAACCATCAGCCATTCTTTGATTTAAACTTAGAATCCATGTATTTGCTATTTGCTAATATTATTCAACGGTCAGCTATGCACTACCACTGGCAAAGTCCTACTTCTCTATCCATTAAAAAAATAAAAAAATAAAAAAGAAAAAAGAATACTTGGCCAATCACATTCCATCTTACACTGTTTACACAACATTTTATGCTAAAAAAAACTGGTCATATCTCAAGTAAAATAGATCCTATTCCATATTCTTTTTCGTGCATACCCCATACCAATGAACAGAAGACCATTTTTTATGACTCTTTCAATTACTTACATTGGCATAAATCTCAGGTACACGAGTCAGAAATAAACATCATGGCAGCAAATAATACATCTAATAAAGAATCTTTTGTGATAAAAATAATTTTTATTGATAAAAAAAATGCAGGTGATGCGTTTAAGTTCTGGAAATAAGCACAACTCACCTCTATCAAGCCCGTCTTCATTTTCTTATTGATGGACTCACTTGGCCGCTGCCTTACTGAACCTTCCACGGCAATCACATACTCAAGCCTCAAGTCATTAACAACTGAATGTGCCTCAGGAAACTCATCCGGAAGCGTTGTAATCTAGTTAAACGAAAGTAAATTCAAATACAGACCGCAAACCAATTACTACACAACAAATAAATAAGAACAATTATAAAATACCTGAACAATTCCAGTATGGTCACGGATATTGACGAAAGTGAGTCCGCCGTGAACGCGGTGAAGGGCGACCCACCCGCAGATCCGAACCCGTTTACCAACATCCAATTCGGATAATTCCCCGCAGAAAGCAGTGCGATTCCATTCGAGGGTGTTTGTGCTGGAATCTATAGACGCAGTTACGAGTTGCTTGGGAGTAGGGATATTGAGTGTTTCAGGAGGAGACAAGGAAGAAGCGTGGATAGAGGAAAAGGCGCGTTTTTGGAGGGGTTTTATCGGACTGGAATTGGTATGGTGGAGAGTGAAGTGGAGGAGGGGGAGATGGAGGAGAATGGAGGGTTTGGGGCGGAGGACGATGGCGGCGGAGGGGAGGGTGCGGAGGAGCAACGACATGGCTGAAGGAGAGAGTGGCAGTGGAAAGTCTTTTAACTTTCACGCGGGTGTTAATTTCATTCTACAATCAGCATTGGAAATTCCATTTTTGCAGGTGACGTACTCCTCCTTTTTTTTTTTTAACTATGAAATTTTTGAAATTCGATTCAAATTATTATTTTTAGGGTGTGTTTGAGACACATTATTTTGGTAGAATGTATTTTGGAATAGTAGATTGATGGAGAATGTGTGGTTGAAAGAGAAGGAAAAGTTATTGATGTGATAGAAAATATTATTTTATTAAAGAATGTGTGGTTGAAAATGAGTAGAAGAATGAGAATTTTAATATGGTCCAAACGGGGGCTAAATTCTTGTTTACTTTTGCATGTTTATTCATTATTTGCTTATGATTTTAAATAATTTCTGTGTCCAATTGTTCAATAATAAAATAGGCAGTTATTTACTAAGTCCCTGTTTTTTTTTTCTCATTTTTCATCCATAAAAATGAAAAATATGACCGTCATCCATCACATCAAAACATCAATTTTGAATTTTTATCTCTTGTGTGTAATCCAATAACGATTATATTTTCCATTCTCATTCCACAATAATGTGAATCAAACGGGGCATAATTAGGTAGTAATTTAATCTCCAATATGTGCTCATTTTCATTATGAACTTTTTTATGATTGATTTTTTGAATCTTGATTGAGAATATTTCGTATAGATTATAGATTTTTGAGTTTTTGTGTTTATGTTAGTATACCGGAAAATTCAACTATTAATTATTAGTGATGAGTCAGTGTATATATGAAAATTCAAATTTTGATAGTGTCTGAAAAATATTTGAAAATAACATTTTTTTATTATAAGAGGAAAATGATTGGGTTAATACATATGAAAATTATTTTTTAATCAATTCAATCGATGCATTCAAGGTATTTGCGAAAATTAGTGATGGCAAAAAAATCCGTCCCGAATTGGCGAGGCGGGGATCGCCACCCCGTCTAGGTTCGCGGGGCTAAAAAAAAAACGGGGCGGGAAACCGCCCCACACCCCGCCCGGTCTAAGGCAAGGTGGGGCGGGACCCGTCCCGAACCCACCACGTTGGCATCTCTAGCGAAAATGAAAATGTGGAAAAGTGGCATTCCCTAAAAAAATCGCAGTACCTCATTAAAATAATTAATTGGATACATATGACTTTTCTATAAAAAAGTGATATTTGTCATTTTTCTCGTAAAAAAAGTCGCAGTCTCTCATTTGAGCAATTAACTAAATACATACGTGTATATTTTTGAAAATTTAAATATACGAATTCAAACGTTGTTTTAATCGTGCCTTAAATTTATTTATTTTTTGAATCAATTCAATTTATGTATAGAATGTGTTTGTGAAAATGAGAATGTGAAAAGAGTCATTATGTCCATCCTTTTTTTATTAAAAAAAAAAAAGTCGCAGTATCTCATTAGAGTAATGAATTATATACACACGTGTGTGTTTTTTAAATTTTAAATATACGAGTTTAAACATTGTTTTAATCTTGCATTCAATTTATATTCTGGGAATCAATTCAATTAATGCATTCAATGTGTTATTAAAAATGAGAATGTGAAAAAATGACATTCTTTCCTTTTCTCTGAAAAAGTCGCATGATCTCATTAGAGCAATTAACTAAATGCATGCGTGTGTGTTTTGAAATTTTAAATACACTAATTCAAACATTGTTTTAATTTTAGATTCAATTAATATCTCTTTGATTCAATTTAATTAATGAATCCAAAGTGTTTGCAACAAAAATGATGTAAAAATGTAAGATTCTGTCATTTTTTTCTAAAAAAGATGCAGTATCTCATTGGAGCAATTAACTAGATAAGAAATGTTCTACTGTCCTAGTGGAAAGTTTTATCTTGCCCACTCGAAGAGAATCATACTTACGATTTCGTCTGCCATATCAGTAAGTTGACAATCTTATCATCCACTATGGACGGACAGGAGAACAATTTCGTTAACTAGATGCATATATGTGTATTTTCGAAAATTTAAATATACGAGTTCAAACTTGTGTTTAATCTTGTGTTCATTTCATATTTTTTTTGAATCAATTCAATTGATGCATCCAAAATATCTATGAAAATGAGAATGTGAAAAAGTGACAGATTTCTTTTTTCTTTTAATTTTTGTTTTGACATTACTTCTTTTGGCTTATTTATGGGCTATATTTCTTTACTCTTCGGGTGAGATTTTTTATATGGTTTTGGAGTATTCACGACAAATTTTGAAGTATATCTTTCAAATTTAAAAACCGATAAATGACAGGTTCATAATAATAAGTGAAAAATGATCGCAAGAAATGGACTTAATAATTATGGTTTATTTTGCA
Source organism: Fraxinus baroniana (assembly GCA_903798355.1). Lineage (NCBI taxonomy): Eukaryota > Viridiplantae > Streptophyta > Magnoliopsida > Lamiales > Oleaceae > Fraxinus > Fraxinus baroniana. Next base: position 1,427 of record CAIGRO010110180.1, on the reverse strand, counting down.
TTCAATAATTCATGCGAGATAATTTTCAACATTTAAACTTCATCCATAAATATTTAGCATGACCACGTTGCAAGCTTTGTAACAGATTTTGAATCGCTCAAAATGGATAATCGTATGTAAAATTTCATATCAAACGAAAAAAATTTAATAATAAAAAATTTAAAAGTGAAAAATATGAGATTGGGGAGTGCTGCCGTTTGTCTTTGAAATGATTTTGCTGACTTTCGAATGTTTTATATTTTTATGGACGTAATTAATAGGCAATAGGCCAACAAAGGAAAAAAAAATGAGGGAAAAATTCACATATAATCTTGATCATTAATGGGCTATACTGAAAAATCATTGGTAATTCTAACTTACATCACAGTTGCATCTGATGCGAATTAAGGGATTATTTACATTTTTTTATACAATCCAAGGTAACGACATACCATATGATTTCTTAAAAAAACGAAAAATTTGCTCATTATGCCTCTGTTTGAACGGCATTACTCCATCATACATTGGGTGCACAATTTGAATTCTGTCAACTTTCTATGATGAAAATTTTAAAGTTTATCATCGTTTATTCTTTGCTACAATCATTAAACCTCTGTTTTGTAATAAGTAGTCACATTAACCATTATTAAAAATTGAAATTGATCAAGATTGTTGGCTATGATGAATATGCATTATATATCTTGCTCAAGTTCAAATTAATAATGTGGGGCGGTATAATGCTTGGTTTTGTGAATCATTGCAGAGCAGCATATCGTATTTATCATTCGAATGGTAACCTCATATTTCAGCCTTATGTCTTCTTGTTTTACCACTTGCATCCTTAACATTTTCATTATAGCTACATAGATTTTTGTAGCTTGTTTCTTGGATATGAATGTCGTTACCAAATGTTTTCATTCTCTACAACACCGATTAGCCGTACATTTGTGTAATAAGATGATCAAAAGATGCTTAAAGATTACAATAAACACGAGAATTGCTTAAGTGGTTAAGTAGATTGGAAGACATGAGTGTTTTTTAGCAGTGGAATGCATGTTTAACAAGAATTACACAAGTAGTTCATATCATACTCTAGAACATCATTCCGTGTTTTTCCGTCTTGGAAGTTCATACAAACAGGCTTGAGTACAAGTACGTAGGTGTCAACTAGTGTGAAAGTCATCGTCGTGATTTTTCCGCTTCTTCTTCACAGCCTTGTTTCATCGACAAGGATTGATTCCTTCTGCATTTAACATTTTTGGTTCCCTTTTGCTTTAAATGGTACCTACTATCCTTCGGCCTCCGAACTTGTCCCTTTGCTGCTCATGTATATTTATACCCAGGGGCGGAGCCAACCCGTCAAAGTAGGGGTCCCAGAGTTAAAGGAGTGGGGGCCCACGGGAGTTCGGGGGCAGCGCCTTCGATTTTTTTTTTTTTTTTTGGAAACA
>CAIGRO010110141.1:0-11460 GCA_903798355.1 Fraxinus baroniana | reverse complement strand
TGTATGAACTTGAAAGCATGTCAATTCGATGTGTGTAAAATTTTATATGATATTTTAAGTGAACTATGTTAGGTTTCCTTCCAACCCGAGTTGCTGTGGGGTTTCGAAAAATATTTTAATGCCCTATATGTTGCCGACGGAGCCCAAATTTTCGGTATGTCATATTATAAAGAGTTTTCTACCTTGTATTAAAATTTCACAAAGTTTCTAGGTCGATAGTTATGCAAGCGAATTTATTTTGTCAATGTCCATATGAGATAGAAAAAGAAAACAACAACATTTTTTTTATAGTTTTGCCTAAAATTTGACGTCAATTGTGGATGCATGCACGGAAAATATTCTAAAGACATTTTTGAATTGTTTTTGTTTATAGTATTGAATTATTTTCTTTTAACAAATTATGTTTGATTTAAATTTCATAAATTAAATGTTTAAGCTTTCCGCTAAGGGTAAGGTTAATTCTATTAAGTCAATGGCTGAAGTATAGTTAATCTAGTGACCTTTCGATCCATGTGGGTCGCGACGTTACAGACCTAAAGAATGGCTAATGGAAGCCAGAAACTACTTCCCACTCCATCAAATTTCTGATGAACTGAGGCTAGGAATGGTGGAGAAGTAATCACCTTGGAGCAAACTGGAGCTTGTTTTCTGATGAGCTTTGCTCATGGTTTTCAGAAACTACTGAGGAAGAAGTGGGAAAAGAGGGTGTTAATGATGAAAGTTCGTACTGTCTATTATCAATGTTTCCAATGAACACACTCTCATCAAGTCTGGATAGTGCAGTCTCTTGGATAATCAAATGCCAGCTTTCATACAAAGTTGAGGGGGAAGCAATGTGAATATAGTTTTTTCTAGGGAAGCTCCACTACTGGAATGTAATGGAGATTAAGTTCTAAAGGCACAAGCTGCTGCTAAGGTCTAAGAGTTTACAGAGTGGGCTCTTAAATGTACAAATGTCCATTCTAATTGCTAGAGAAATAGCGACAGAGTGGGTTGAAACTCTGCCATCAAGATCCAACTACAACTATCTGCTTTCAAGACCTTTATAGATCTTGCTGGCGCTTGGCAATCATCTTACGGGGAAGCATTTCACTGAAACATTTGATGCAGAATGCTTCCTACTTGCACTCTTCTCTAGTTCAATTGATCGTGGTTGGGTATATAGTATATCAGCAACTGCCATCTAAGGATTGTTGGGCATGCTAGTTGAAGGTGGGGCAAATAATGTCAACTAATCATGTGTTACCTTGCACTACCTGCTTAATCCAAGGGTGGTGAAGAGAATGAGGCAGCTGCTAATTTCATACCTTTAGACATCCAAACCTTGAACCTTGAGGACAAGGTCAATTTAAAGGGAATGGATGTCATGACTCACTCATTCTAGAATATTCTATGATTACCTTATAAATACAGCACATGGAGGAGTACGAAGGGGAGTTGAAAATTATTGCAAATCAGAATTTCCCTCGCCCAATTTTAAATTTCTGAATTCTTCTCTTCAACTTCTCTAAATCTGCCTCTCTTCTCTATCTCTATCATTTCTAAATCTGATTCATTTCCTCTTCTTCCCATCTGAACCTTCTCTTTCTCTGTTTCTTCACTGATTCTCTACTGATCTATATCTTCTCTTTTATGATTGTTAAAAAGCATGTAACTTTCTACATTGTAATAAAAAAAAAATAGCAGCTAATGAAATACAATTTACATTAAAGTGATGGGGTATTGAATCTAGTTCCATTATTCTAGCTTATTTGATGTTTGATTGAGTTTGGTGTGAAGTTGAGCTCCAATCATAATAAACCCATGCCGCAGATACAATTCGTTCTTCATTAGCTCCATTTAACATGGGTTTTCTACTGCTTATGCATGGTTTACTTTTGCCTTTTCCTTTCTTTGCCTTTTCCTAGGATTGAAAATCTTTATCTATTATTCTATGCTTAATGTTGTGATTCTTTAATTATCTATTGTATTTTGGTTGTAGAGAAGAAATGGTTGTGATTTCGGTGGGGGAGAAAACAACATAGCACGGAGTGGCAAATTTGTATTTGTGATTGTCTATTCGTTTCTTTATTTTTCATTTTTCTTTTGACTGTACTATTATGGTTGGAGCTCAACTTCACACCAAAAGTCAATCAAACATCAAATAAACTAGAATAATGGAACTAAATTCAATACCCAGCACTTTAATGTAAACTGTATATCATTAATTGCTATTTTTATTACAATGCAGGGAATAACATGCTTTTTAACAATCATAAAAGAGAAGCTATAGATCAGTACAGAAGCGTGAAAGAAACGGAGAAAGAGAAATTCAAAGAAGGTTTAGATAGGAAGAAGAGGAGGGGAATCAGATTCAGAAATAATAGAGGTAAAGAGGAGAGTCGGATTTAGAGAATTTGAAGAGAAGAAGAATTCAGAGATTTAGAAAGAAAAGGGACGAGGGAAATTCTGATTTGCAACAATTTTCAACTCCCCTTTGTACTCCCCCATGTGCTCTATTTATAAAGTATTTATAGAATATTCTAGAATGAGTGAGTCATGACAGGGTTGTAGTTTCGACATTTATCTTTTCTTTTCTGAAAACAAATTATAATTGCTTCTGGGTGTTGCCATAACTAGTCTGAAACTTGTAGAACTTGTAATGCAATGTCTATTATAGCTTATTTGAGTACCAATTTCTGAGAGAAGATGGTGGTGCCTACGTCTCCAATTAGGGTTTTATACTTGCAATAAAGCCCTAGTTAACGCAAAATGAAAATCAATTGTTGGATTTGTGCGATAATGCTATGGATGATAAGGTGTGGGTGATCTGTAGAAGATCAATTTGTGGCAAAGGTTTTTGGGATTTTTTGGAGAATGATTCTTGAGGGTGAAGATTTGGGATGAAGATGAAGAGACCCATTTAGGGATTTACGAGATTAACCAACTAAGTTAAAAGGGCTCGTTTGTTAAGAGTAAATTTAGCTACCTAAATGATTGGCCTATTTGATTTAGGAATTTTTTTTTTTTTTTTTACTAGAAATTTTACAATATTTATGAAGAAAATTAAATATTTAGCCCTCGTTTGACCCCATTTTCTTAGAAAAAAATATTTTTGAATAGTGATTTTTGGAAATGTATGATTAAAAATGAAGAAATTGTTTTTCATTTACGTATATTATTTTATTGAACAATATTTGATTGAAAATGAATTTTAGAAAAATAATTTTTTTTAATAAAATTGAGGGCTTCTTAAAAAATAGGTAGGTGGTCCTCTCACTTATCCTCCCAAAGAAAGAGTTGCAATTGGTGAAATATGATTTCACATTGGACATAGAGAATCCAGTAGGGAGTCTTGTTCATTCGATTGGGGCCGAAAACACCTAGCTCTTGTAAACAAATCTGAATCGGTTTAGATTCCGCTACCCATAAATCAGATTTACTTTCCCACCACCATAGATCTTACCCCCTCAATTCTCTCAAAACAACAGCATAAATCCAGATGCTGGACCATGCATTGCTTTTCTGATTTGGTGAATACGTACAATAAAGAGTATAATTTCAATACATCTGTCAGATCCAAATAGGCCCACTTTCTCCTCTTCCTAATGGGTTCTTCACATTCAATACAATTACCCTCAGAAGATGAACAGCAAGAAGAAGAAGATGAAGATGAAGAAGAACATAACATCCCAACCGAAAGAAGACAAATGTTGGGTGATGATAATCTAGTCAAGAAAGTTTTAGAACAAGAGCCCGAAATGTTGCCGTGCCACGCGTCGGCTTCTCCGCTTTCACCGCAGCTGTCCACTTACGGAACGCCGCGATTGGGGCCATCGATCAAGGTGTGGGACCCTTACAATGTCCTGGCTCCTCCTCCGCCTTTGCCTCCACCGCCGCAGTTCTCTAGGAGCTTCTCTTCCTCCTTGGATGCGGTGGAGGATGATCGGACGGTCACTGAGGTGTATTTGATCAGTCACGGGGAATGGCACATGAATTTAAGGCCGGATTTAATCGCAGGTCGCTGCCCAGAGGCGGCATTAACTCCCAACGGAAAGCGTCAGGCCAGAGCTTTGGCAGTGTTTTTGAAATCGCAAGGGATTCAGTTCAATTCTGTTTACACCTCGCCGTTGAATCGAGCACGTGCCACTGCGCTCTCTGTTTGCCAGGTACTCGTTGTGCTCTATAATCTGATTCAGTGAAATTTAGAAAGCTTTGCAAATAGTAGATCCACTAAAAACTAAATTATGAAGCGTAATTAGGTAAATTCTTACCTTATCATTAAGATAAGTAATGGTTAATCTTTTGTCATAATTAATGTAGTAGTAAGGAATTGAAGTATTGAATAGAAATGAGCTGTGGAAAAGGGATTTTGTAGGACTTCAAATTTATTTAGGAATAAGATGTATTTGGTAGTAGTATGATTAATGAACTAGAAAGCCTTGGACTTTACATCTAAGTTTTATTGGACAATCCAGGGAGTTGTTGTGTCTTTGCTCGAATTGTGCTTTGTGGCTAATGGTAATCAAATAATATTAGGATTGTTTTAACAATAAAATGCAAGTCATTTTTAGGTCTTAAAGGCACATCGAAGTATGTATTAGTTTTTCTGTTGTATCTGAAAAGATGCCCATAGAGGGCATAGGCAACTTATTCTGTGCATATATACAAGGAATAAATAATTGTTTATGATTCTCACTTGAGTCTTAATTTATTTCTATTTTTTGTTTCCTTTACTCTAGTTCCAATCCCTGTTTTGGGCTCTGATTACTTTATAAATTATGATTTTTTTTTATTTTTTTTTTTCTGTTTATCTTGATCTACTCATTTTTTTTTTATTCTCAGAAGCTAGTGAATCTATGACCATGCCTGTGAAAGTATGGAACTAGTTTATATTTCATAATTGGACTGGAGAATGCCAATGTCCTTCAAAATTATGATTATTCCACCTCATTAACATTTCTACATTTTATTTGGGAAACCCCTGTGGTGAACATCATTTCGAAAGTCAAAGTTTTTACATATTCATTTCTCATATTGGATAAAAAAGGAAAAAGTTAGAAAATTAAAATCTTTAGGACCTTAATCTATCGCCTGTTTGAAATTTAAGTAAATTGAAAAATACAACTCTAATGTAGTATTCATAACCCTATACACACAAAATGTATTATTTTCAAAATCTTTCATAAATCTTGGCTAGATAAATATTGTTGACTTTTGTATTTTAGGACCTGCAACAATGAAAGTATTATTACCTGTTTCGGTTGCTAAACTTTATTTTCTTGGCCTAGCAGAGATGTCATGTGCTAGATGTTTAAGTATATCCATTTTTAGCTTTATAGCTGTCTCTGCCTATGAACCTAAATGTATTGGTATCTTAAAAAACTAGATTTGGGGCTCTCTGCTGAGCAAGAGTTAGCTTGTTGCTAAATGACCAATTCGGTGAAATCAGTGTACTCCGTGAATTTGAACCATTTTATCTTGTTACTTTAGAGTGGTATCTTCGGTTGCCATTTTATCTGAACATTTCTTTTGTGTTTCCCAACTGGATTGCTAATCTTGCAACATCTAGATATATCGCCTGATAATTGAAAAGTTGTGTTAGCCAAGCCAACCTCTCTTTTTAACTTTTATCATTAATTAAGCATGGGGTATATTAAAACATGAGATCATTTGCTGTCTGATAATTGTTGATTTTGAATCAAATTACTGTCTGAACTAGTGAGGAAGGAAAATATGATCATTTTTCTTTTTCTTATGAAATTTCTACAAAATCATTAAGCATCTGCTTTTACAAAATGTATTGTGCTCTTACGCCTTCACTAGATGGTATGGCACTGACAAGATGTGTGCACACATGCATTGTCAACTCTTCCATCTATATGTGACCTAGCTCTTTTTCCCAGAAACAAAAAAACATATTTTACGATCATTGATCTTTTGGGTTCATCTTATCTATTTCTGCTTATATTTTTTGCCCAAGGGTAAGCCTATTGATATTTGCTTCAGCATATTTAAGAATGGTGGAGGATAGTTATTTCCTGTTGTGGCAAGTTGTACCTCAAGGATTTTTTTTATTGATAATTGATAAATTAACAAGTGTGTTACATGCTAAAAGACAAGACTGTGAAGAAGTGTTCGTTACACGAGGCGTACCCAAGTAGTTGCTCCTCACTTTGATTATCTGTGAGGACATTTGTTACCACATGCTTTATGATACCAGTTTAAGCATGTTATGTAGCTTCGAGTTTTGACATAACATGAAATGACTTTTAGCCCATGTATGGCTCATGTCTATAAAGTATTTATAAATTCCAATTTACTTTTTATCCACACAATTCAAAAGACCCACAAGTACTATCCATTTATTCACAACTCATTTCTGTTTATTTATAATTTAAATTGTTTATAAACACTTCCCGAACACACTTTTAGTTAGGTATCTTGAAATTTTCTTCCTTGGGAAAAGTAAAAATTTATGAATGTTACGAGAGTTTTATTATTTATAGGAGCTTGGATGTCTATTCTTAATATTTTGCATCACAACTCAGGGACCAACAGAAAAACCTTCAAGGAGTGACACTCTGACCACAATCAGATTTTTATTGCAACAATTACTAAAACATTTTTCGCTCATGGTATTTAAAGCAAATATTCTAGTGGGCATAGTCCCGAAGTAGGATTGCTTAGTCATTTACATTACTTCATCCAATGGTGTTTGGTTTTCTTCTTTTGTTTTCAACATTTCATTTTTTATTTGATAAATCCATTTCAAAATGAGTAAGGTGAACAGAAAAATGTTTTGATTTGTTGTATTTTTAGAACACAATAAAGTATGTGTTAAATCTCATTAAGGGTCGTTAGATCAAACTTTGCAGGAGTTAAATTTTTTGGAGGAACTGATACAATCTTCTGATGCATTGGTGGAGATGAGCCAGGGACACTGGGAAGGATGCCACCGATCAGAAATTTTTACACCTGAAACTATGAGCTTCATGGAGAGATTCCAACCAGATTTTTCTGCTCCATCTGGGGAATCACTGAGGCAGGTGGAATTCCGGATAGTTCAGTTCCTAAATGGTACAGTTTTGACGTTGCCTGAAAAATATAGATCCGTTTTCTCCCCACCAGAACAGAGTGAGAACCCGGTTTTTCAAAACCACAGTTGTCATGCTCCATCAAATTTAATTCCTGACCAAGATGGGCCGTCTCTCCCTCCACACCATTGGGATTTGCTTCAGAGGAATCGGCAAGGGCTTTCAAGGAAGAAATCCGGGAAGAGCAGGCTTCAGATCGTGACTACCACTGGGGATAACGAGGCTGATGACGAGATGTCTCCTCGAGTACCCATTAACCAAGGGCTGATTCGTGACATAAATGTCAGAAACGCCCCTTCCTCCGCATCTTCTTGTGTTGGTATTTTCACGCACTCGATCCCAATCAAGTGCCTCCTTACCGGCATCCTTGGCTGCAGTCCAGCAATGTCGCATAAGATTTGCATAGAAGAATCGTCTGTCACAGTACTACAACACACATGGAAACTCGGTTGGCAAATCAAGAGATCAAATGATACTTCACATCTCAGGCTTCTGTAATGATTATAAGATTCCTTTTTGATGGAAATTGGGGAGAACATACATGCAGTCACTTATCTGGGGCTGTAAGATTCAACATCACATGTACTTGTGGTTATGTTTTTGTTACTTGTAATTTTATTTATATTTATTTACAGGGTTTACTTCTCCAGTTGAAAGATAGTTGATGCTGGAGGCGTGGTCGAGTGATTCTTTTGATTGTAGCATTAACTTTCACATTCACACCGGTGGCGAGAGACATAATTCCCAATTTGAAAGGATAATAAGGTGTTGCGGAAATCTAGTTTTTGACATTTTGTTACTGGCTTTTGTTTCAGATTATTTTCTCAAGCTGCTTGACCTAGCATTTATTTTGGTACAAGAAGCTCATACGTAGAATGAGCTCAATTTATGACTCCAGTAATTTGTACATCAGAAATGCACTAGCTAGCCAGGGTTGTGTTTTAACGTCCTCACACACTCACGACTCCCTTTATATCAATTCATGCAATAGGCTCGTCATTGCATTGGGATTCATAAATTCGTGCAGGAAAGTGGAAAATAAATTTGTTAAACAAATCGTATACAAAGAAACACTTATATTATATTATTACAATCAGAAACCCAAGTGTACAATATATCGACAATAGATCTAATTACATATCAAGAATCAACGAGAGACATCTCAATATAGATCGTTTTGGGTTCAGATCATTGTGCCATACAAGCCAGAACAACAAGAAAACCCGAACGCTAAAGTGACGCTACTTAAATGTGCCAGAAAAGACCACTCCCTTTTTCTTCTCTCCTTATAGGATAACACATACTCGTACTTAGATGCCACATAGGATTACTCTACCAAGAAGATGAGTTTTAACAAAGACGAAGAAGGAAAAACCAACAGACTCTTCCACATAGAGAAAAGAAGAAGGCTCAAGAAAAACACAAGTCGGGACTGAAAATAGGGCAATAATAGTGTAAGACCCTCTATATAGCACACACACTAACCATTGATCTTAGATGATCATCAAGGGCTCAAAGCAGCTAACAACTTATGCATTTATAGGCAACTCAAGTCACACTTGCAAAATGCGTTTTCCCTTATTGATTTGGGTTCTAGGCCCCGATTTGGATTATCAGGTAATGGGTTATAAAAAACCTACAAATGTGACAAGCCCAGCTTCATCATTACCCCATTACAGGACTGTATTCCATGGCATCACAGCCCAATAGATTTTCACCTTGATGCCAATGGTAACAAGACTATGTACATGATAAAGATAACACTAAAAATTTAGGATAAACTTTATAGTCCTCCATCTGCATCTAGTGTAAAGTACCTGCAATGAAATACAAAATTACCTAGTATCAATTCTTAAGATTTATAAACAAGATTTAAACTTGTTTAGAGACAGTACCATTGTTCCCATATCAAAAGGATTGAATTTGGTGGCAATTTTTTCAAGTAACACAGATTCTTTAACAATTACTTCTCTAATGAAATGCATTCTAATATCTATGTGTTTAGTTTTTACACAAATGAATGGGCACTCTATCTAAATAAACTACCACAGGATTAGATGATTTATTTATCTCAGATAATAAACCTCTTAGCCACATTGCTTCTTTAATGGCTTTAGTTTCAGCCACATACTCAACTCATGTGGTTGATAAAGCTACAATTGATTGCAACTAAGACTTCCAACTAATGCAAGTACCACACAAACTAAACACATATGCAGTTGTAGATTTCCTATTGTNTGCAAGATTTAAAACACAAACCCAATTTAGATGATCCTTTTAAGTGCCTCAATAACCATTTTAAGGCAGTCCAATGTTCAGGGTTAGTATTGGCCATGCACCTACTCAGGGTACTAATGGCATTGGCCATATCAGGTCTGGTATAGACCGTAGTATACATCACAAATCAAATGGCATTGGCATATGGGACCTTACTCATGTATTTAATGTCGATTCATATAAGGGACATTGGTCTTTACTTAATTCGAAATGTGAAGCTAGTGGTAAAGTTACAGACTTGGACTCGTGCATGGATAATTTTGATAAAACATTTTCCACATAAGAAGTTTGGTTAAGTATTAACAAGAGTTTAGGACTATTTCTTATGGTATTCATGCCAACAATTTTTTTTAACACGCACTAAATCTTTCATTTCAAATCTAGAATTTAAAGACCTCTTAATGTCATTAATGTCATGTATATTATGACCAATTAATACCATATCATCCCATACATGAGCAAGTAAACAATCGAAGAATCTATTTTATTTTTCTTAAAATAAAGGCAATGATCAAATGCACTTCTAATTCATAATGAGAAACCAATACAAGCATTATCCTAATAGTAGTAACTACAGGGAAAAAAAATCTAATTATAATCTATACCAAGTTTTGTGTATATTCTTTTGCTACAAGTCTGGCCTTAAACCTGAGAGGCTGTTTCATAGAACTTCCCTCCTTAATGTTATAAATCCACTTACAATCAACTATAGACTTACTGCATGCTTGACAGCTAATTTCCAGGTTTCATTTTTAAGTATGGAAGACATCTCTTCTTTTATAGCAGCAATCCGATGTTGTAATAACTAACAACTTATAGCCTCATCATAAGTTTTAAGTTCCGTAAAGGTCAGATCCTGATAAGACAAAATAGCTAGAGAAAGATAACCATTAAACTTAGCAAGTTCTCTAGTTGATCTTCTAGTCTTATCCTTAGTCAACTGATAATCATCTAAAGTAGCACCCTGATCCCCATCACTTATTTGAATCTCACTTTCTACAATTTTTTTCTATTTCACGTGTCTCTTGAACTTCATTTTCATTCTGAGGAACAGTTTCATCACTTCTAGTACCCAAACAGAGGGTATTGGACTCATTAAAAGTCACATCCATACTAATTATCATTTTAAATCCCTTTAACTCTCTCTAAACCAAAGTCTATATCCTTTTAACCCAATATGATACCCCATAAAATACATCTTAGAGATTTTGGCTCAAGCTTACCAACACTTTGACGAGGATAAATAGCATAGCCAAAGGTCTTCAAATGAGACTAGTCGGAGTCTTTCCAAACCATATCTCATCATGTGTTTGCCTTCTAAAGAATTGGAAGGTGTCATGTTAACAATATAAGCTATTGTCATTACAGCTTCATCCTACAGAACTTAAGGAACTCCAGAACCAATCATCATACACTTGACCTTATCTAAAAGTATTCTAGTCATCCTTTCAACTACTCTATTTTGCTATGGAGTATAAATGACGGTTTTATGTCTTAGAATCCCTTTTCTTTTTATAGAAGAGATCAAATTTTGTATCGTAGAATTCCAAGCCATTGTCATTTCTAAGAATTTCCATTTTCTTTTCAATTTGATTTTCAATTAAACCTTTTCAGGTTTTAAAATTTTGAAAGGGTTTAGATTTTTGTTTTAATTGAAAAATCCGTACCTTTCTAAAATGCAATCAATCATCATACACCTGACCTTATCTAAAAGCATTATATTCATCCTTTCAACTACTCTATTTTTCTATGGAGTATAAAGGACAGTTTTATGTCTCAGAATAGAAGAGTTCAAATTCTGTATTGTAGAATTCCAAGCCGTCATCATTTCTAAGGATTTTCATTTTCTTTTCAATTTGATTTTCGATTAAAGCTTTCTAGGTTTTAAGATTTTGAAAGGTTTTAGAATTTTGTTTTAATAGAAAAATCCGTACTTTTCTAGAAAAAATCATCAATCAAGGACGGGAAATATTTCTTCCTTGAGTGATAGTAGATGAGGCCCCCAAAGATATGAATGAATATATTTAAATATAGTAGTTTTATCTTTCCTAGTATTAAAATGGGGTTAATTATCCCATTAATCACTGAACTTTGGTCAAAGTTTTCA
>CAIGRO010110129.1:0-13770 GCA_903798355.1 Fraxinus baroniana | reverse complement strand
TTGGGTGCCTACGACAACACACCAACCGGCTACTTAAATTTTGAGTAAACAAAGTTAAAAATTATACACGAACAACTTGTTACATGCACAAATTTTTTTAAAAATAAAAAAATAGTATTATAAAATAAAAAAATATTAATATGATTAAATTAAATATCACTTACTTCAGGACACGCAATTTCGGCATACTTATCTTATAGTCAGAAATGAGCGTCTTGTCAATCCTTTGCACACATTAATTCTTCCAATACATCTTCTTTTCAGTTGGCTCTTGATCTCGTACAGAACCCTCTTACATGTACTAAAACTAGATTCTAAAGCTACATAGCTAACTTGTAGGTGTTAGTAAGTCTTTTGTAATCACAAATACCACTGGTCATCGTCTTTCGTACTTTAATCCGAAGTCAATTAATTCTTTTGAACTTTTTTTTAAATTAATGCACTACTAGGCATATGATGATTAAAGTAATCAAGTAATTCAGTAGTCAATGGATTTAGACCTATGTCCAATGTCTGATTACATGCAGTAGACATACTAGAAGAACTTACTACATCATATCTACAAGTGTTAATGCCTTCAAATAAATTTAGCATTTCAACATTGTCTTCTTCAAGATTAGTAGGAGAAGTAGGTACAGAGGATGCCCGACTAATATTTGCACCCAATCGTTGTGCATATAATTCATATATTTCGCATAAAGTTTGCTCTAAATTTCTATAAGTAATATGTGTGTCAAAAGTTAAAGCTTTTGAAACTTGATCGATCGCATATTTTGTACCTGATAAAATGAATCGATAGTCCATGACACATGCCAAAGAAAATAATATAGGTAAGTCTTCCTAATATTTTTTAAACTTTAATTACATAGAAAATATAATTTCACTAAAATCGAGGTCATTTTTATATTTATCAAAAGCCCTTACAATGATATAAAGATGTTCAAACACCATACACCTAGTGGGATAGTATACTAAAGATAAAATATTTCTAGAATCATAAAAACTTGTCAAAAAATTTTAAATTTTGAAAGCTAAATTTCAACAGATTCATTCAAAATAGTTTCATCATCATTTCTAATATGTTTATTGTTATAAGATTTAGTTATTAAATTTTCATATCCTCCACAAGATTTCAATAATAAGTAGGTCATGTTCCATCTATGTTCTATGTCACTAACAAATGTTTTCGAATTTGTTACTCCAAAATCGATACATAATTCTTCAAATATTTGTTTTCTACTAGGTAAAATCGTGATATATATATTAGTATATCCCGAATTCTTTGAATTTCATTGTTAATATGTTCCAAACCATCTTGCACAATTAAAATAAAAATATCACACACACACACACACAATGAACATGAAATAAATAAACACCAAAAGTTGGCTGCAGTACCCTACACAACTTATCAAAAAATGACCTATTAACACTAGCATTGTAAATGTAAATGAATGAATTTTACTCTTGCAATGATATTATCTAATAAAGTGCATAATAGTGTTAAATATATTGTTAGCGTGGTAAGAGAACTCAATTATTTTAAAAGTAATATTTTTTTATGCATACACCAAGGTGGGTCTATGTAGTGTGCAGTTGTAACTATATAACTTCTTTTATTAATATCTCCCCATAAATTCGAAGTTACAGATATAACACCACCATATTTTCTCAAATCAGTAATCAATTGTTTCTTTGTATTAATGAAATATTCTATTGTATCGAAATGAAGAGCGTTTCTACTTATCACATGTATCTCGGTTGAAGATATTCTTTCACGTAGGAGACGAAATGTTGGTTCTCCACTATTGCTAAAGAATTCAACACCGGCAACGAACTTCATCATTTCAATTTGAGCTTTGTTCTTCTAAAACATCCACGTGCTAAGTTTCATGTAGCGTTATCGATGGATGGACTCCCAAATTGCGGTTACGTTTGAGATTAACCAACAAACCCATGTTTGGCTGCACATTTATTGTAGTGACGGTTGAGGTTGTTAGTACTGATGCCATTTTGACTTGTTAATCGTGTTTGACAGTATTTACATACAACTTTACACTTTGTGAGTCTATCGACCGTATGACCCGTTGAAACCGATTTAACGTGATCCCAACATTTTGTCACTTTTTTTCCCTTTTGCCTTCGCCATCACCACATGTACCATGCCATGTTACACCACCAGCAATGACGCCATCATTGTAAACAATAAACTTTCCAAATACACATACCTAAACCACAATCAATCAAGTCTGATACTGCAAACAACACTTCGACCATCTCTCCTAACAGCCACAAAACCAAAAATACACACATGCACATACACCAAAAAAATCTAATTTTAGATATGGTTTCCAATAACAAGAATTAATTTCAAATCTAAACTCAGATCTACAATCAAACAGAGGTGGGGCGGTGGGTGGTGGAAGAAAAAAATGGTGGTTTCAGCAATAACGATGGTAAAAAGAGGTGATGGCGGTGGTATACGTGGAAGAATGAGATGGTTATTGCATCTGTAGGAGGTGGTGTCAAGGTGGTTGTGGTTCTGACAAAGGTGATGAAGGTGGTAGGCTTGTTTGGGATAGATCGATTTTAACAGTAGATGTGGAATTAAATATAATAGATAGTATTTGTAACCCAAGTGCATAAAGCTCAAACGTCCCTGTGCATTTTAAGAATAAACATGCTTGGCACTCATTGTGAAAAACTTTCATTTGATACTTGCAAAGTTATGAGTTCAGTGTTGGTTGTTATATGATTTTTTATATGTTAGCCAGGAAAGTGGTTTTTGACAAATTGGTCTAGCAAGAACAAAAGGAGTCTCAAGAAACACCATCATATAGTATTAGAAATTGTTAGGAGTGAGTGCCTTATTAGTAGGAGAATTTCGAATAAGGCTATGAATGCTACTCTCACTAATGACGAGTCTATCTCGGACAATCAGAGTGAGAAATTCAATCGGAAGGAAAGTAAAAATTATTGCCTTGACTACTAGAGTTAAGGAAGGATCTGACTAGAGAAATGAAAGAGAAGAGGACTTAAATAATGATGAGGATTTTGATGAAGAGTCTAATAGTGAGAAAGATATCCAAGAGGCTTATGATAAGATTTATGATAAGCGTCTTAAGATTCTTACTAAGAACAAAGCATTAAATGCGAAGAATAAGGTACTTGAATTGGAAAATGAGAAGTCTGTAGAGCACATTAAGGAATCTACCTTGATCCTGAGTGAAGTGAAATTCATAAATGAAACTTTAAAGACTCGGGTTAAGAATCTCACCAGTAAGCTTGAGAAGTTCTCTAGGAGAGTTAGCGAGTTGACCACTGAGAAAGAGACCTTAGAAATCCAGATTAAGAACTTCATGAACGATCCAGAATATTCTAAATCTCAACTGCTTGCCTTCTCTAGTAGTTCTGAAAAGTTAGATAACATTTTAGGAATGAGCAATCCGGCTGGAAATAAGAGAGGTCCAGATTTTAAGGAAAACATTGTTAGTCCTTCTAAGACCACATTTGTCCCTGCCACTGACCAGCCCAAACGTGTGCCTAACCCCGATCTTAATAATAAGGGTTTTGTTAGACATAGGTCTACTAGATAGCGTATGACCCATCGACCTAGAAATAGACGTCAGCGTCCACATAACATTAGTCCTGGATTTATCCCTACATATTTTTAGTATGCTGAGTTAGGAAACATAAAGCCTAGCTATCATCATTTCCTGAACAGAAATAGAAACTGGAACTTGAATAAAAATAAGAATTGGGAGTTTGTTGGTAGATTGACTTTCTTACTGATCAAGTGAGTCAATTAACGAAGTTAATGGCACAGATGAATATGAATACTCATGTCACTAGGCAAGTTTGGGTAAAGAAGAGTGATCTGAATTTTTTTGAAATATACCTCTGTGCTCTTATCGGTAAGAGTATTTGCATACCTAACTGATTAGGTATTTTTGGTGCATGCTCGTGCTTTATCATTATATGACATTGATATATGTATACACCACATCTATTTATTTGTTTTCTACGTAGAAATCACATGCATTTTTTTTATTATTATTATTTTTGTGGGTTTGATTTTTTATGTACTTGCACCATTCATGTTTTAAAAGAAAACAAAAAAAAAATTGAAAAAATAAAAATGATGGACATTTTTACTACAGCATAATATATAACATACTTGAATTTGTTTGTTGTGATCAAGTATGGGTTTAATCGATACGATGTAACATAGTTTCCATTGCCTGCTTAGGTTATTTGTGGAATACTTAGTATATGTGTTTTCATATACCATCTGCACTGCACACACTATGATATTGTTAGTGGGACTATATCGCATGTGTGAAATTTAGGATGACAGTCACATGGTAATAAGGTGACTTTGAACATGAATTGACCTTATTTATTAGACCTAAGCTCAAATTTATTCTTGGTAATAAAAAGCTCGATATCTTATATTCTTCTTCGGAGCCTATTTGATTCAAGCAATTAAGTTTGCGGGGTTTCTCATAACCTTAAGTCTATGGTCAACTAACTTGGGTTAACCGGCCTAAAACTCGTTACATGGGTCATTAGCTCGCTTAATGGAAAAGAGACTACAGTTGAGATGTGAAAATAATTATGAGCTTAAAAATTTTGAAAAATGTGAAAATAAAATATGTTCATAGTCAAGAGGAGAAAAGAAAATGAGTTTTTATTTCAAGGTCCTAATGCACGTTAAATGGTTTGACTTTCATAAGTAGAGGAATACACTTATGTCAGTGATGTTTGGCATGTCCTTTCTTACAAAATTAAGGTTTAGAGTCTTACTTACAAAGGATTAGTGACACTTTACACACATGGGTCACCTATACAATTTACTCCATGTTAACTTGAACTGAGTATGTGGAAAGGTTTACTGCATATTGATTATACTTATGCATGATAACGACTGCATTTTTAAGTGATTATATGTTAATGTTAAAAGTTTGTTTGTCCCTTAGTCATTTGTGATTTAAAATAGGAAGAGAGAGAGAGAGAGAGGGAGGGAGGGAGGGAGGGCATTGAAAATAAAATTGAAATTTGTATTTTATGTCTGGGGGGTCATTGGGGAGAGATATAGATACATTTGCCTACTGCATAAAAACGTTGAGAGTTTGCAGTAAGGAGGAGCATATGCATTGTATATCTTATACATAGTTGTTTTAGTTTTGATTTTTTGTGATGTTAATGTTTTGGTTAGTGTTTTGATTGACATTAATGTCATCATGTTTATTTGTGTTCATGAGTTTTGTTTCTTGTATCACGTGCCTTTATATTGGGTATTGAGTTTTTTGATTTTAGGAAACATATATACCAAGTTAATGCAATAAGCAGAAGAACTTGAGTAACTTGGGTAGTTTAATTTGATAGGTTGATTTATTTTACTACCTTTACTTAATTTGTATAGTTTTGTCGCAGAATGTCAAATGGGAAGATTGTTAGGTTCAATATTGTAATTGGTGATTTTGTGAACAAAAAGGACTTTATTGAACATGTGTTAAAGATAAGGAGTGAAGTATAATTTTTTATAGTTGAGTTAGGTAACCTAAGATTTGAGTTCGAGTTTGGAAACCAGGAAAAAGCGGTATCGGAATTTCGCTAGCTTCACGTCTGGCCATCGCTCGAGCGACAGAAACAGAACCGTTATCGCCCGCTTATCGCCCATGCGTTGCTTGAGCGACGACCTTTGGCTCGAGCGATAGGCTCCCTCACTCGAGCAACATATTTATGGGGCTAAACCTAGTTCGCGATTTTGGAGAGTTTTATACGGCCCATGCTACTCATATACCTCCAACTATAAATACAGATGCTCTTGCACAAAAATTGGTGGTTGTCTTATTGTGCCTCATATTAATATCATCTTTTAAGAGATCCAAGAACATAATTCATTGGTGAGAATATTCATTCTTGAGATTCAGCAACCAAGTTTTGGGAAAACATTAAATTGAAGAATCCAAAACACCTGACTTCCTTAACAGTTCTAGGAAGGAACTCTCTCAATTGGACTTCAGAAATTTCTAGAAGTTGAGAGAGGTTGGACTATAAGCGCAGGAAGAAGAACATGAATAAGTGATTCTTGGGTATCCACTTGGAAGAGACAATTGTAGAAGATCGTGAGTCTAAAATTTAAAGTAGATCTCGAAAGCTACAGAAGGTAGATCGAGAAATCTAATAGGTTGGTTAGATAGTGTCTACGGTAGCAGATCGTGAGTCTAGAGGAACAACATATTTTGGAGATTACAGGAATTACAACAATGGGAACTAGTGAAATTTGTTAGGTTGGAAACGGAGTGTAATCCATATATAGTGGAGGTAGCTGGTTTGATCCTGAAATTTTTACCTAGTTTGGTTTCTCCGTCATCGTATCGGTGTTCATTATTTATTACTTTTCATATTATAAACTGTGGTATTCAAAAATAAGATAATTGAATTGTATGCTTAATAATCTAGAAACTATTAAAAACTGACTTGTTGTTTTTAACAAATTAATTTCGTACGTAAGATCAAACTTAATTAGTAAACCGCGAACTTTCAGAAAATATGGAACTTGAATCATGTGCCTAAAAGTTATTTTTAATGTTTTCTCACCAGAAAAGTTAGTCATTTTTACCAACCTTTTAAAAATATTTTAGGAAAAATAAATTTTCCATTCACATTACTCACCACGTCGTTTCTTTTAGCACAATAAGAATTAAGAAGTGACACATTTTAAATTTTTATTTGATGCCTTATCACCCATATTCTAATTTAAGAATTATAATTACTCATTAATATTTGAAGAGGACTTACTTTCCACGTGGGAACATAGTGACTAGCATTATAAGTTGTATTTTGTCATTTCTACGTCACTTCTTGCCACCTTGTTGATAGAGAAAAATTATTGGATCAAAAAATGGCTTCTTTTTTAACAGTCCAATTCTATCAAGGAAATTGTACACCAAACATAGTCCAAGTTATTGAATAGATGAGGATGTTTGGAATAGAAATACATAAATACTAATCAATCTCGTTAGAAAGGCGAAAATATGGTCGAATAAAAATGAACGAGTAAATAGAAAACGACAAGTTAACGTATTATAAATATGTTCATATTAATATAGATAATGTCACAGACTTAGCTACGGAAAAATCAATTACAATTACAGCAAAATTTGCACTCATTCTGTCAAATTAAACATGGCAGGGAAGGGGGCAATTATAAATATCTAAATAAAGCGTACAACACTGTCTCTATCACAATTTCAGAAGGAATTTGGTTGGCATTCGAATGTTAAGAAGTGGGTCCAGGTTAGCCTAACAAGTGCCCATTAATATTAAATATCCCTGTTACGAATAATAACTTTATTCAGTACGACAACAAATATCTCTATAGGAATCATCATCCTTAACATTAAATCTTTCTTTTTTTAATTTAAATTAAAAAAGTCGGACTCGTTCAATATAAAATTATAGTACCATTTACTACTTAATGAAAATATCAATAGCTATGGACAAGTTGGAATCTGAAAAATCGAATAATAGTTTTCATTCATGTGCTTATCTTTGGAGAACATATTCTATGTTACTATATTTTGGGAAGTGGGTGCCAATTTTTTATTTTTTATTTTTTTTAAAAAAGAGGATCTTTTATAGTTATATTATAGACATTTTATTCCAGAGACAAGCAATAATTGATACAATTTGTCCCTAAAAGGGGCTGATTATCAAGAGTAATTTTAGTAAATTAATTAAAAATATATCCATACAAGTGTAGTGTATGTACTTACTAGAACGGATTTAAACTGTAATAAAATTCGATGTTGAATCCAGTTCAACATGAATTCAGAGCAACTAAAATTAGTTATTCAAGACTTCGTCAAATTTTTAATAGAAAATGAGATTGATCGAGTGCATTGAAAAGAAACATTTAACAAACCAATATATTCGATTTCTTTTTAACTTAAAACTTTTGGAGAATTTGATTTAATATAGTACCAGAACGTTATGATTTGACCTTAAAGTTACACGTATTTACATTTCTCATTTCAATGTTACAAATGCTTCAAATATAATTGCTAGCTTCTATCTTAACCGTCCAAGGAGCATTACTAAAGAAAAACACTCAATTATCGTGTTTTCATCCACAAAAAAAAAAAATAAAAAAAAAAAATTAGAGACTATTTCTTAAATAATTCTTTTCTCGTGTGAATAAAATGCACATTTATTATATTTTTTACTGTATGTTTGGTTCATATTTATAAAGACTCAATTCATTTTTTATTCACACACTTTAAAGATTCTCATCTGTTAATAGCCGACTTTCCCACTAAATAATTAATGCTAATAAATCATTTTATTTTACCTAACAACACCATAAAACTAAGCCCTGTTTGGGCTCCTTTTTCAAAAATAATTTTTTTTTTGTAAATCATTTAACCATTTATTCTTTTATAAAATAATATTACACGTATATTCAAAACCGTCTTATTTCTTAATAACATATTCTTCAAAAAATATTATTTTAAAATTAAAAAAAATTCATTTTAATGGAGCAGCTAATATTAGGCCCCGTTTCGTCCGAATTAATATTTGATTTTAATTCAGGTCAAAATCAAATAATAAATATTAACTGCATATTTCATGGGTTCCACAACTTTTCAATTACATATTTGAAAATTTTTTATCACAATCTACTAAAAATTTAATTTTAATCCCCAACAAATACCCCCTAGATGTTCTTGAAATTTGCCGTCTAATTTTTACTAATATGTCATCTTCATTAATAACCCGCCAAATTGATTATATGTTAATTTAAAACAACATATTATTAATAATTAATTCGATGCAAAAATTAGACTGAAGCATTACATCAGTTTACATAACCGTCATTTCTACAGCCGCATAGCAATAGATACAAACCTCTCGGATCCTACTTAATCAACAGTACGTCACCCACTCAACACACAAATAAAAATTCCTCTGATCTGTTATTCTTTCTATATTCCTCATATATTGGAGACTGCTATCAGGGCATGAATAACATTTTTTTTTTTTTTTGTGAATTATTTTCAATCATTCACTATTCTTTTCCTTTTTACCTTTTTGTAAATTAAGCAATTTTGCATTATTTTATTCTTGTTACTGCCAAATGTTTGAGAGAAATGAAGAAATGGATGATGAATTCGCGAAGCTTATTAGGAGGGTTAATCCACCCAGGTATTTTTTTTTTCCTCATGATTCCGTCTGTTGGCTTGTTCATTTAATTGAGTTCACTGATTTTTTCTTTAATTAGCACTTTTTTTTTATTAAATATTTGTCTCTTTATCAGCATATAAGCTTTTGCTTTCTGTCGGCACTATGTGATTATCAATTTATTCGTAATTTTATCAAATTTATTATAAGGTAATTCGTTTTTTCCTGGTTAAATTATTCGAGTTCTATTTAGAGGGATATTTTTAAATAATAAAGTTATCTAACTTTAACTCAAATCCCTAATTTAGGCAGTGATATAGAGGTTAAGGGTTTGTTAATCTCTAATTTTTCCCCCTTATTGTTTGAAAAAATAAGAAATTCAAACGCCTCCTGTTCACCAATTTTGTTTAATGTGCTCTTCATGATTTTTCTTTAATCAATTTTTTACCTTTGTGGAATTTTGCTCACTGAATGAGTAAGTTAATTTTATGCTGAAAGTAAATTCTGAGTGCATATGAAGTCAGAAGAAATTGATTAATTTTAATTGTAATTTGATTTTCTATGGAGTTTTATGAGCCATCTGTTCTTATATCAGGGTTGTAATTGACAACGATTCTTGTGAGGATGCAACTGTAATCCAGGTATATAATCCTAGACTCGCAGAATGATTTAAAGTGATTTTTAGTAGCGTCTGGCTTGGAGATTAGGATAAGGTTCTTCTTTCCTGGCCAATTATTTCGGTATTTTAATTGTTATATGATTTTTCTTGTCTAGGTTGACTGTGTAAATAAGGACGGAATCCTCCTCGAAGTTGTTCAAGTGCTAACAGATTTGAACCTTGTTATTACGAAAGCATACATCTCATCCGATGGGGGGTGGTTCATGGATGGTATGGATCTATTGGATTTGCTAGGTGTATAGCATCACTTTGGAAGCATATATACATTGTAGACAGGGAGGGTTGGATTTTATTGTACAGTTTTTGTAGGTTTTTTATGTTTGTTTCTTAAATCAGCTTCTTTGAAATTAAACAGTGTTCAATGTGATTGATCTTGAAGGGAAGAAAATAAGAGATGAAGAGGTTATCAACTATATCCAGAAGGTATAACACCTCTTCTAATTCTTTTCTTCTATTGTCATGATGAAGCATACAATACGATATGTTGGTTTTCTAAAATAGAAAGCGCAGAAAGATGACTAATGGAGTGCTTGTATTTGTAGATGGATGTCTTTAGGGCTGAGGGAAAAGGGAAATTGAGTTATCCTTAAATAATGCTTTTTCTTTTTCATAGACATGGCTGAAGTACTTTTGATCCCTGTGAAATCTTTTAACATTTTCCTTTTATTTATTTATTTATATTTATATTATTTTTTTGATTCTCTTGTTGCAGGTTACATGTATACTTTATTTGTTTAATGTTGTTGTAGTTGATGTCATTCCAGTAATTTAATCTTATTAATTTCCTCATCAATTTACTATTCTTCAGAGACTTGAAAATGATGATGGCTCAGTACCTTCACTGAGTGGGTCTGTTGGTTTGGTTCCTTCTGAAGAGAGCACATCCATTGAACTAACAGGAACTGACAGGCCAGGTTTATTGTCTGAAGTGAGTGCTGTTCTCTCTGATCTTCATTGCAATGTGGTGAATGCTGAGATATGGACGCATAACGATAGAGCTGCAGCAGTGGTTCGCGTGACTGATGACACTACGGGTTGTGCAATTGAAGACCGAAAACGTCTTGCAATAATAAAGGAGATGCTTTGCAATGTGCTTAAAGGAAATAATGATCTCAAAACTGCAAAAATGTCACTTTCTCCTCCCGGGATAACCCACAGGGAAAGAAGATTACACCAGATTATGTTTGCTGATCGGGATTATGATAAGGTTGAAAGACACAAAGGAACCAGTGTTGATGATAAAAGTTCCAGACCTCATGTAATTGTGTCCGATTGTGCTGAAAGAGATTACACGGTCATTACTATGAGGTCAAAAGATCGACCCAAGCTGTTGTTTGATATTGTCTGCACTCTAACAGACATGCAGTATGTTGTTTTTCATGGAGTAGTACACACTGGGAGAATGGAAGCATATCAGGTACAATTTCTTCTCAAAAAATACAAATCTGCATGTTGGATTGGACTTTCGTTTTCGAAGAAACTGGATCATGTGTTGAAATAGTTGATTGACCTGCATATGCTTATACGTTGTAGAATTGGCTTGACATGTGAACTATATGTTTTCCTTTAAATATGTAGGAGTACTACATTCGACATGTTGATGGAGTTCCTATAAGCTCAGAAGCTGAGAGAGAACGTGTCATGCAGTGTCTAGAGGCAGCCATTGAAAGGCGAGCTTATGAGGTATGCTGATTGTTGCAAATTTGTATTCTAAGTTTACGTTAAGACTCAGTGGTGCCTAATAACCATGGACAATGGACACATATCCCTTTGACAGCATTTTTTTTTTTTATTTTATTATTATTATAGTAATATATAGAGCACACGTGTGCACGCAAGTTAGCCCGGACATTCACGGTTATCAAAAAAATAAAAAAATAAAAGTAATATATAGAGCACTCGTACATGTATTAGGTCATCCTAATATTCTTACTATGTAAAGGATTTAGTAGGGAGCAATTTTTGTGCATTACTAGTGTGAAAAAAACTAGAATTCTTCATTATGGTGAAAATATGGAGCAGCGAATAAATGTAGCCCTCACGTTGAGCGTGAGCCACATAAATCTGTGTGTGCTTTGCTCATTTCAATTGCTTTTTATTTTTGTCATTGCTCTTGAAAGTAAGGCTTAGGTGTAATGCATAGCAGTTTAATGATGATTATGGTCTAAAAACGTTTGTTTCATCAGGGGCTGGAATTAGAATTGTGCACAGAGGATAGATTTGGACTTCTATCAGATATTACGAGGATATTCAGGGAAAACAGTTTGTGTATCAGACGAGCAGAAATATCGACAAAGGGTGGCAAAGCCAGAGACACTTTCTACGTCACGGATGTGACAGGTAACCCGGTTGACCCTAAGATAGTTGACTCAATTCGCAGACAGATTGGACAAGGTATTTTGCATGTCAAATGGAACTCAAGTTCTTCAGCAAAACCACAAAATGAGAATACATTTAGCTACCTTTTCGGGAGCTTCTTTAAAGCTTGAAATTTCAGATTGATAAAATCTTACTCAGACTATTGTGCATACTATGTAGTATGTACGTCTTAAGGGAGGAAAACTGTAATGTTTTGTGAATACATTAAGTGGATGTCTGTATTCTCCCCTATACTCCCACAAGTAGTAGGCACGAAATGACCATATACTGTGAATATACGAATCATTTAGTTCATGTTAAATCTTTATGCCTTGTAAGCTAGCTGTGTGAAAGTGCTGTAAACCTTGGTTTTATGGTAGTAGAAAATTTGTATAGGTACACAAGTAATATGTAAAGGTTACATAATAGTTATTTATCAGTTTCCATCCCTGTAGTGATCGAATTTATATGATAAAATATATTGTTTGTGAATGGTATTAAAAAAGAAAAGTCAAGTTAATTGGTTAATTTTAGTAGTGATAACTCTATTTCACTTTAATGTTAATTAGGTAATTATACTTCAATTTTGTTCAATGAGCATTTACACTTTAATTTACTTTCCGTTGGGTAATTTCATCCAATTTCTTCGCTTGGTATGATGGAAATCGATGGCCTGAGACTCAAAAAACAATGTTCATTTATTTCATTGAATTGTGCATATTTCACATCATCAACTAAGGGTAATATATGTGTTATAAGTATCATTAATGACTATTGTGTTATGAATTTCATCTGTCAAAATTGGGCGAAGTTATGTTAATTACAATCAAAGATAATTAGCACATAACGTCCTCACGTTTCATTGTTATTGTGAAAAAAATCCTTATCTTTTATTTTTTAGCATTTTCATCCTTATTTCAACATTTCATTGTGTAAAAGGTCATTTGCACCTATTTTTTTAATTAAAAATTATGAAATGACGAATATACCTCTCTCTAAATAAAAGAAAAAGAAAAAAAATTAATTGCAACCACATCCCAAATTTTTTAAAAAGTGCAAATAAGTTACAAATAAATGTTTAAAAGAGTAATTAGTATATAATGTCCATATCTTTCACCGTTATTGTAAAAACGTCCATACCTTTCAATTGTTTTGGCATTTTCACCCTTAATTGCGTATTTGATTGCGCAGACCACCATTTATATCCAATCTCTCAATAAAAAATTGTGAAATAACGAATATAACCTCCTATTTAATATATATATATATATATATATATATATTAATTTTTAAAAAATTTCTAATTCTTTAATAATTTATTTGAGACTCCTTTGCATTTTTAGTTTTTTTTAAATTTTAAAATAAATTTAATTGGGACTCTTTTGCACTTTTTTAAAAAATATTTTTTTTAATAATTTACTGGGGACTTGTTTGCACTTTTTAAAAAAATTGGGATTATGATTGCAATTTAATTCTTTAGTCTTTCATTTAAATAGGATGTTATATTTGTTATTTCACAGCTTTTTATTGATAAATTGGATGAA
>CAIGRO010110109.1:0-13635 GCA_903798355.1 Fraxinus baroniana | reverse complement strand
CCGGGCCAAGTAGAATAATTGTAAAAAATATGTCAATTTGTGTTTAGTGCATATTAAAATGAGAGAATGCATTTTATTGAAGTGATGTGATGAGGAATATGTGGTTGAAAAAAAAAGAAAAATTATTGATGTGATGAAAAATACTATTTTATTGAAGAATGTGTGATTGAAAATGAGTAGAAGAATGAGAATGAAAAAAATAATGTGGGTCAAACAGGGGCTAAGTCACTTTCCATTTACACATTTCTAAAAATTCATAATTACTCACCATTTTATTCATCTTTTATTTTTATATTTATAATTTAAATTGTTTATAAATACTTGCTACGCAGGTAAAAGATATGTCAATTTACCCATTTGGAGTTGGTCGAGTTAGTGGAGTAGGTGAACGCGGAGACCGAAAATCATAAACTTGAATCTCCTATCAACACTTCTTAGATCGAGCTCGTCGTATCGAACTTGCCTACTGCGGTTTATCTTTCCTGTGTGGTTTGCAGGTTATTGCACATAATGCGAGATTTACCTAGTGCGCACTCACGAGTAGCGGTTGCAGGTTGCTGCGTAAAAAAAAATAAAAAATAAAAAATAAATAAAAAAAATGGTATGTCAATTTATTGCCTACAACCTTTGCATGAATGAAGTAATGAATATAGGGAAGCTCTAAGCTGTAATTCGAACTTTTGTCATCTTATTTAACAAATTATAACAACTGCATTTATTTTTATATTCTTTCCATGCTAATTAATGCTGTTTCGGTACCGTGGTGGAGTGCAACGTAGGCGGTGACGTACAGTTAAGTCTTTGTTTGGGACAGTTGGAAATTGTTAAATTCTGCTTAATTATTTATTTTGATTAATAATTCAGATAAACTGGATATATCTAGAAAATATCTAAATGTGAAATATGAATGTACTTATGTTTGTACGCGGGATTAATAAATTCAATTAATTGAAAGTTGGTAAACATGGCAATATCTCGTTTGTAATGTGTTATAGCATCCAGACCACAAATTCGAATTAAAAAAAAAAATTGCTATATATTGTGAAAAAAAATTAGAGTTTATTTAAGAGACGAGATAGACGGTAACTTAAGACATCGATTCATTGGAAGTCCTCGATACTTGTTCAACCGAAGAACCGTCCTTGATTTTCACTAATATCATCAACAATATTGCTATTGACAATTGTTGACAATTGTGTGTCATTAATTACCAACAAATATTGATTTCAATCATAATCACCTACAATTATATCATCAATTACGCGGATAGAATTTCTGTCGATTATCATTTGCTCTATAATTTTTTATTGTTGTTCTTGAAAAAACCCCGAACGAATAACGATTGTCTTAATGGTTCCAAATTATTTGACCCGTCAAGATAAAATCATCGTAATATGCATTGTGAATTTAGGCCATGTTTGCTTTTGTTAAAAAGTTGATAAAATTTAAGTTAAAATCAGCAATTAATTTTAATAATACAAACTCCTAACTTTTCAACAACATATTTTATTGTTTGCAAAACTAAACAGGGGCTTATTGCGAAGGTGGAAAATAGATGAAAAGAAAATAAATTTCAGGAAATTGAATTGCCTAGATTTTTTTTTTTTTTACAGGGAATTCTAATAAAATTGCGTTTGATTGGCATAATTTTTCATCTGAAAAATGTTGAAAGTTTGGTGTCCGTTTGACTTTGTTTCCCATGGAAATTATCCGTTAAAGTAATAATTTTTTTTATCGTTGAGTCTAGAAATTGTTCTAATTGCCAAAAAAAATTAAAAATTAAAAATTACCATACCGAATACCATTCATTTGATTTTGTTTTGCATGAAAATTATGAATAAAAGTTATAATTTTTTTTTTACCATTGTGTCTAAAAAAAATTCAATTGCCAAAAAAAGAAGAAGCAGAACCGGGAAAATGAAAAACCAACAAAAACAAAGGAAAACATTTTCATCAATTTCCTGGAAAAAGTGGCGCGTGGGTGGCGGCTGGAAAATATTTTCCAGATAGAATTTTTGGTATCAAAAAGATGAAAAAGTAGGATTTTCATTTTCCATGGAAAATGATTGTTATCAAACACAGCATATGATTTTATAATTTTATTGTTAGTGAAGAAAAATATTTACTGTAAAATTAAAATAATGATAAGTGCAGCCTAAACACTTCTTTGTGGAGTCAAAATAAAGTCATTCGCCGAACACCGTTTCAAATCCTCCATGCTCAGACAACAACATTATTATTTTCCTTCTTTCTCTGACGTCGGAAAATAGCAAAACCTCGTTTTGTTGAATCAAATAAATAACCCCCAACCCCCCCCCCCCCCCTCTCACCCAACTTCATGCACTTTCTACACATTCAGCCAACTATATATACCTCTTAACCCTCATTAATCTGAACTCTCAAAACACACACAAGCAAGAAGTCTAGAAAAAAGAAATCTTCGTCTTCTTGCCTTCTTGATTTTGCTCTTTCATTGCACACATTAGGGTCCAATATATAATGGGGAAACTGTGTGTTATAGTTCAGGGACTGAAGCCAACGATAATGATGGTGGGTGTACAGATAGCATTGGCCGGAGTTAATGTTTTTTACAAACTAGCCGCGAACCGTGGCATGAGCTTGAAGGTTTTGGTGGCTTACCGCTTCATGTTTGCGGCGCTCACTGTTATTCCTCTCGCTCTGATCCTCGAAAGGTATTGATATATAAATTCATCAGTTAAACTGTTACAGGATATTCAAAAGTTACCCTGCGGCTGCATGGTAATTGTAAACGATAAATTACTGACTTTTTCAGTTCTCAAAGTTTTGACAAACTTCTTCACTTTGATAAGTAAGACAGTAACAGTGAAAAACTTTTTCATTTACTGTTGCTTCGATATATATCTTAATCTGATATTTCTGCTAATCTCTGCAGGCAAAAAAGGCCAAAATTGACGTGGATGATTGTCTTCCAAGCATTTCTCATTGCTTTATTTGGGTGGGTTAATTCCCAGATTAATATTTGAAGTTAATCCATTTAATTCGTCATCAAGTATGAACGGATTTAATTTAATTTTGAACTGTCATAGTAAATTGTATTACAATTATCTACTCAGAATTCCATTTTCTAGAGAAAGCCAAACCAAATTTTGCTTCTCATTATATCCATCCAAAACCTTAGAAATATAAAAAATAAAATAAAATGAAAAGAATTCAATCTGACTTATTTAATGAAGAATTTTGGCCTGCTTTATAAGCATTTATACCCTCTTCTGTACTGTTGTATTAAAATTTCCATTTTCAAGACTGTTAATTGACACTTGAATTGTTGACCTTTTAAAGAGATTTAATACATAACTAATAACTTACTGCTGTTGCATAAAAAACCAAAAACTCTTAAACCTTCAAAATTAAAGCAATATTGCAGCTTTATTCCTTGTAGTGAGGTTGATTTTACTCAACAAAAGGGATGGTGATTTCTTTGTTTGATGCAAAATGGATTGGAAAAATATATAACCTACCCTTCTTACTATTTTTTTTTTATATTTTGGCAACTCGACGAAAGACTCGTTCTTTACTCCATGTGGTCGTGTTCATAAAAGAAGAACCACCTATGAAACTATATGAATTTTATCTTGGAGCTATATAATGTTGAAAATACTCGCATGTAGAGGAAGCAACACGACTTTAAGGCAATATCCTTAACGTAACTCTTTAAGCTTGCTTTTCCAACTCTCTCTACTTATGTTTTATATTTATATTATTCTATTATGATGATAATTGATAATTTATCTACACATAAATCACCCGTTTTTTTTTATCATTTATTTCTTATTTTTCTTTTTGTTTTAGACGCTTCTCAAATGTCTTTGTCATGCTATTAAAATCTGTTAATTATTTTATATATTGTGTTATCATTATAATCTACATGTTTATCATTAATCTTCAATTAAACTGCAGGGGATCAATGGCCCAAAATCTATATGCAGAGAGCTTAGCATTAACCTCGGCCACGTTCGCTGCAGCTATGACCAATCTCGTTCCTGCCATAACTTTCATCCTTGCGATACTCTTCAGGTGCGTTGGTAAACAACGATATTATTTTTATTTTTTGGTTAATAATATTTTAGAAATTTTTTCCTTGTTATGTAAATTAGAACTGAAAAATTGTGTATATGCTTGTAATTAGGTTGGAGAAATTGGGGTTAAACACAAAGGCAGGCAAAGCAAAAGTAGTGGGAACGTTCGTGGGCATAGGAGGGGCAATGCTTCTAACTTTTTACAAGGGGTGCGAAATTAATATATGGTCAATCCATTTAGACCTTCTAAAACATAACAAACATCGAGTTGGACACGTGACAACATCTCACAAAACGCTCATCAATCAAATATTGGGTCCTTTGTTAGCACTTGCTAGTTGTGTCACTCTTTCATTTTCTTTGATTGTTCAGGTGAATCTTACAAAATAATATATATAAGTTAATAAGAATAATAATAATTTAGTTTTGTCATGAAACTTAGGACAGTTTTTTGTGATGAGGACAGGCCAAAATGAGTAAGGTATATCCTTGTCATTATTCTAGTACTGCTCTTGTATCAGTAATGGGGGCTCTTCAAGCTTTTATATATGCTGTTTCAATGGAAAGAGACTGGAACCAATGGAAGCTGGGCTGGAACCTCAGACTTTTCAGTGCGGCTTACATGGTACGTACGACACAAATAACTTGGTACACAATATATCGACTATCGTACACTCCACCAACTTGATCTAAACGTGAATAATTATGCACTATTATTTCGATAATGCGCTCGTGACACTATTAGAAACCTATTAGTTCCAATTTGAATATAAAAGTCAAGTTCAATCATCGAAAGTGATACCCATTTTTAATTTGATCTTTGTCAAAACGCTTTTAATTTAGTGATATACTTCTAGGTGTTCAATCTTTAAAAGTAGACCGCAATTAAAAGCTCGTCAACTATAGCTAGAACAAAATTTTGTTTTTAAATGGTTGTGAATTAATCTTCGCATTATCTTATCAAGTGCCTCTATGTGTAGGGAATTGTCGCTTCAGGACTAATGTGGGTATGCCTGATGTGTTGCGTTCAGATGAGAGGACCACTCTTCGTGTCCGTTTTTAATCCATTGTTGCTTGTACTCGTTGTGCTTGCTGGATCTTTACTCCTTAACGAGAAATTACACTTGGGAAGGTACATATTTTTGCTGTCTTAGATTTATTTGATTCTCATTATTTTCAAAATGCATTTCTCGCTCTCTCTCTTCTTTCACTACTAGAATTCCGTCGCTAAAGGCCATTCTTCCTTCGATAATCTACTTATCGATGAAAATTTCCCGTTAACACATATCATCGGTGAAAGTCGTGCTAGTGATTTTTTCGATGGCAACATAATCATCGGTGATTACATACTATCGGTGAAAGTCGGTAATGTTTCTGATGGCAACATAACCGTCGGTGATTACCGACGAATTTACTTTCAAATACACATCCATCAAAAATACCGATGAATTTGAATGGATGTTATTAGCGTCAAGTTTAGAGATGGCGTAGTTCGAAGGAAGTTCTTGATGAATTTTTTCATTTCTATTTCCGTTGGTAAATTAATATGGATATTTTCATTTCTACTTACGTTGGTAATTTACATACAATATTTCCTACAAAAATTTTCGTGGGTAATATACCTACAATATTCCTTAATTTCTAATTAAAATTTCCTACAAAAATAAATTTGATGTAAATTTGCTTAAATTTTTTTTTAAATAAATTAAATTGTTATATTAATTTATTACTCTTATGAATTTAAAATATTAAAATATACACAAAATAATATAGAAATGAGGATAAGTTTGATTAAAGTGCTTCCTTGCCTCGCTATGTACGGGATGCGACATTTTACCTTGCGTTGATTGATTCTTTGAATGCTAAATCATGTGCTCTGATGTATGCATTGACATATACAACCTTTGAAGCCTAGGGGTTAAAGGTAGTTATCGCAGCACCTTGTGCGAAACTCTATGCCCTTATCGGCATACCTTCTCTTTATACCGTGGACTACAACACTTATGTCATTGTGTCGTGTTCTCTATTTCTCTATAGTACAATATGCAATCATTAATACACGCATTGGTCTTCACTACAATATTCTTTAAAGAACTATACAGATACAATTAGGTGTGAGGTCGATTTTGAGTGAAGGAAGAAAAGTAGTTGGGTGTGAGTTCGAGTTTTGGGGAAAGAAAGAAAAATAGCTTGTAAATTGGAATTTTATTTTTAGGCTCGAAACTAATACAAATGGGATGGATCGGGTCTAATATTACCGACGGAATCACCAATGAAAATATTCGTTGGTATATTTTTAAGTAAATTTTAATTTATTTTTTTATTCTAAATGTACCTACGGAAAAATTCATTGGTAAATATTTTATAATATTTATTTTTTTATTCAAAGTTTACCAACGGAATACCTACGAAAAATCACTGACAACTGGTATATGTTGTTTTTTTTTTGTCGGTAAACCTTGTCGTTTTAATTTAAAATAATTAAAAATATTGTCGAAAATCAGTCGATATTAGCAATGAAATGGACCGTCAATAAATTTCCATCGCTGAAGCTGTACTTTCTAGTAGTGTTTTCAACCCCACATTTTTTAATAAAATAATATTACACACAATCTAAAAAAAATTTCTTTATTTTTAATCACACATTTTTCATCAATCTACAAAGTCAAGTAATAAAATCGTATGCTTAAGTTTGGATGCTGATTTTTTGTGTATTCTTTTCAGTGTGATAGGAGCTGTGATAATAGTGTCAGGGTTATATGCAGTGCTATGGGGGAAAAGCAAAGAAATGAAGAGCAGTCAACTTATGCCAAAAAAGAGCTTTAAAGAGGCAGATCAAACGGACAACATTGCATCAGAAAGCATCAAAAGTATAAACATTGATCATAGTAGTAACATAATGGCTATTGCTCCAAGTTTTCTTCCACAAACAGAAGTAGAAACAGCTGAAGACGAAGAAGTTGATCTAGAGTCTAGTGTTCCCAATCCAAAAATATGAAATATAAATGTTTTAATTTAACCTAGCTACCTTAAATAGATGTGTTTTCAACATAAACGAACACTACCTCAGCTTCTTTTATTGTTGTAATGTTTTTTTTTTCAATAAATCTAGTTATATTAACATATTTCACTGGTTTTTTTTGCTAATTATGTTCTTAATTTGTTCAAATTAATTGTTGATATAGCTATGCAAATACGAGTGGTTAGACGAGAAATGCATAGTTCGATAATCTAACGCGATTAAATTTTGAAGCAACATATATATGCTCTTGTTTGAGCTCTATTAAGTCAAGTTCAATCAACGAAAGTGATGCCTCTTTTAATTCGATCTTCGTCAAAACGCTTTTAATTTAGTGGTATACATCTAGGCGTTCAATCTTTAAAGGCAGACCGCAATTAAAAGCTCGTCAACTATAGCTAGAACAAAATTTTGTTTTTAAATGGTTGTGAATTAATCTTCGCAATATCTTATTAAGTGCCTCTGTGTGTAGGGAATTGTCGCTTCAGGACTAATGTGGGTATGCCTGATGTGTTGCGTTCAGATGAGAGGACCACTCTTCGTGTCCGTTTTTAATCCATTGTTGCTTGTACTCATTGTGCTTGCCGGATCTTTACTCTTTAACGAGAAATTACACTTGGGAAGGTACATATTTTTGCTGTCTTAGATTTTATTTGATTTTCATTATTTTCAAAATATATTTTTTCCTATCTTCTTTCACTACTAGAAAATGTGGTTTCAGCGATGGAAATTTCCTTCGCTTTTAGGCCATTCTTCTGTCGATAACCTACTTATCGATGAAAATTTTTCATCAACACATACCATCGGTGAAAGTCGCGCTGGTGATTTTTTCTATGACAACAAAATCGTCGGTGATTACATACCATCGGTGAAAGTTGCGCTGGTAATTTTTTCGATGGCAACATAACTGTCGGTGATTACCGACGAATTTACTTTCAAATACATATCCATCAAAAATACAGACAAATTTGAATGGATGCTATTAGCGCCAAGTTTAGCGATGGCGTAGTTCGAAGGATGTTACCAATGAATTGTTTCATTTAAATTAATATGGATATTTTCATTTCTATTTATGTTGGTAATTTACAAACAATATTTCCTACAAAAAATTTCGTTGGTAATATACCTACAGTATTCCTTAATTTCTAATTAAAATTTTCTACAAAAATAAATTTGATGCAAATTGCCTTTTAACCACATATTTTCTATCAATCTACTATTCTAAAATGCATTCTGCACAAAAATGAGGCTCGAACAAGCCCTTAATTTAATCACAGCCAAATAACAAAATCTTATGCTTAAGTTTGGATGCTGATTTTTTGTGTATTCTTTTCAGTGTGATAGGAGCTGCGATAATAGTTTTAGGGTTATATACAGTGCTATGGGGGAAAAGCAAAGAAATGAATGTACTCAACTTATGCCAAAAAAGGGCTTTAAAGAGGCAAATCAAATGGACAACATTGCATCAGAAAGCATCATGAGTATAAACATTTATCATAGTAGTAACATAATGGCTATTGCTCCAAGTTTTCTTCCACAAACAGAAGTAGAAATAGCTGAAGATGAAGAAGTTGATCTAGAGTCTAGTGTTCCCAATCCAAAAATATGAAAGATAAATGTTTTAATTTAACCTAGCTAGCTACCTTAAATAGATGTGTTTTTAACATAAACGAACACTACCGCAGCTTCTTTTATTGTTGTAATGTTTTTTTTTTCAATAAATCGAGTTATATTAACGTATTTCACTGATTTTTTTGCTAATTATGTTCTTAATTTGTTCAAATTAATTGTTGATACAACTATTCAAATACGAGTGGTTAGACGAGAAATGCATAGTTCGATAATCTAACGCAATTAAATTTTGAAGCAACATATATATGCCCTTGTTTGAGCTCTATTTTGAGAGAAAAAATGCATTTTTGTATAGTGATTTTTGGAAAATGTACGATTAAAAATAAGTTTTCAATTTATATGTAATATTATTTTATTGAAAAATGTTTGGATGAAAATGAATATTGAATAAAAAGAGGCTCAAACACCTCGTTCCTAAAATACTAAATACATCTTCGAAGTTGACATCTTAGATGAGACGAAATTATGAAATAGGAAAGAGTCGCAGTTTTTCATATTGCTCTAGGTCAAGAGTTGTCATTCATTTTCTTAAAGTAAATAATGACAAATAAATATTACAATTCCATAGAACTTGATAGTTTAATTATGAACAATATTTTGAAAATCGAATCGGGTCTTTCGATTCGGCCAATAAAATGGAGAAGCGGACCCAAATTCGATTGAATCGGATAATCTATAACATGCACCTAAGAATGGCAAAATGGCTCGTCGGCTCGAGCTTGGTCTTAAAAAAAGCTCGAGCAGGGGCGGCTCGTGGCTCGATACTCAAGTCGAGCCCCATTTCAAGGTGTCGACTCTAGCTGACCCGACCCGTGTGGCTCGACGGGCCGATCGTAAGCCTAATAAATAAATAAAAAAACTTGCATGCCACTTCTATATGTTAACATTTAGTTATTATTTATAATACATACGAATTTATTAAAAAAAATAAAGCCAGCTCGGGCCTGACTCAGCTCGCTAAGGTCTGAGGCCAAGTTTTTGTTCGGCTCGGGCCAAAAAAATGCTCATAGTATTTTTACTCAAGTCGAGCCAGAGCAAAAAGTTTTGACTCGTGACTCGACTCGACTTATTTCCTTGACCCCCTACATGCACCTAGGAATGGCAAAATGGCTCGTCAGCTCGAGCTGGTCTTAAAAAAAGCTTGAGCAGGGGCGGCTCGTGGCTCGAGACTCAGGTCGAGCCCCATTTCGGGGTGTCGGCTTGAGCTGACCCGGCCAGTGTGGCTCAACGGGCCGACCGTATGCCTAATAAATAAATAAAAAAAAAAACTTGCATGTCACTTCTATATGTTAACATTTAGTTATTATTTATAATACGTACGAATTTATTTTTAAAAAAAAAAAAAAAAAAAAACCCAGCTCGGGCCTGGCTCAGCTCGCTAAGGTCCGAGCTGAAAGCTCAGGTCAAGCCTAAATTTTTTGGCCAAGTTTTTGCTCGGCTCGGGTCAAAAAATACTCGTAATATTTTTACTCAAGTCAAGCCCGAGCAAAAAATTTTGACTCATAACTAGACTCGACTCGACTCGTTTCGCTGACACCCCTACATGCACCATGAGACGTTCTCACTAGTGCTCTAAGAATTGTGAAGAATTATATATTGGCCTCATTTGCTATTTATGTCGATTTCCAATGAAGAAACTGGAGATGGCCCACAAACGTACGTGCGTGGAATCTAAAATCTGTTAAAAATCCACGAACAAGCAGACTCCAAGTGACTCGATGTAGCCCAATTAAACCTTCGATTGCTGAATGAGCCCCTAAGCAAAAGCCCAAATCAACTAAATCAGTAAAATACACATTGTTACACTTCAGTTCAGCTAGCCAATTGGCTCTAACTTTACTTTTTATAAAAAAGTATATAGCCCCTGTTTGACAACAATTCGGTAAAATTCTTCTTTTATTTTTCATACTAATTTTTAATCGTACATTCTTTCAATAAAAAAGTTATTCACTTAAAATCAAAATTTTTTCCTACTTTTTAATCACGCATTCTTCAAAAACTTACTATTCAACACCCGTTCTAAACAAAAAATTGCTGCCAAACATGGGCATAATTTTACAACATTGTGCTTCAAGAGATTTCAAAAAAATTTGAAAGATATATCTTCTCGTTTATCGGTACCACTTGGAGATAAATTTTACCTTTCTCAGACAACGCTTATTACCAATAGAAACGCGTAAACGGAAAATAAAAATCGTCGTCTCTAAATTTAAGATCAACTATATGAAATCTTCTATGTTCTAGACATAAAGAAAATTGAAAACAAATGCTTAAAGGCTTATGTTTTGAAATAAATCAATGCATTGCTAAGTCCATATAAAGCCTACGTGACGGAGCTTTTGATAAAAATATTAATAGATTTTGATAAAGTTGATGAAATATATGAGTGAAAATTTGATAAAAATTGAGAATTTCATGAGATGTGTGTTTAAAGTTGAAATTCGATCAGTTAAAATATTGATAAAACTTTATCAAAGTTTTGTCAAACGAGGTGATAGTATATGATCATTAGATGCTAGACTTTTCATTGCATGCCATGAAAGAATCAAAAAATAGTGGTAAAGGAAAGATTGCATGTGCCCAAAATGATTTTGACAAACTTTTCCACTAAAAACTTTGCTCTTTTCGAGCATCCAATAATATATCATGGTGAAAGGGGTATTATTGTCAAATGCTTGGAGCATGCTGTAGGCCATTGTTGTCTAACCTGCACTCTCATTTAGCCGACAAAAACTATTTATTTCCCAAACTCATTTTTAATCATATTCACGTAATAAAATATTTTACATATAAACTCAAAAATTTTCCCATTATGTTGGGTGTACAGAAACCGTACACCACAGAAACACACTAGAAAAGACACAGCAGATGGGATTAGCCATTTTTTGTAATATTTTATTCATCAGTGGAACCCATCTCCATGTGAGATTTCTGGTGCAATTCTGGCGAACTCTTTCCAGTAGAATGACCTTTTTGAAAAAATTTCTTACATTTCAACAATGCATTCTTTAAAAAACCACTGTTCAAAACAGAGGCTTTTTCTTTTTCAATGTGCTAAACGATAAATTGGGAATCCAATCGCATCTTTTTTCACGTAAACATAAATTTCTTCCCTCTTTTTCATTTTAAAAAAGAATGACTTTTTTGATCTAATAAGTCAATTCTTTTGTTCTTTTTGTTAAAAAAGAAAAAGAAAAAAAGTGAATAAAGTAAGTAATGTTTGTCAATGTGGAAAAAGGAAGATGGTGTTGATTCATGCTGCATTATATTGGAAAAAGTCACAAAACATTGCGACTTGTTTAATTACGGAAAACGTTAATTTTAACTAACACCAATTATTAATAGTTTGTCAATTCATGAATTTATCATAGCTACATGTATGGTGCACAAATGGAGAAAATATATTCATACAATCCATCTCAAACTTATCGTGATTGTGACTTTATTAAGATTTTGATGTTTACATTTTTATAAGTCAAATTTATAAATATTTTGTGCATTTATCATACTTGCATGTAACATGCACTTTCGATTGGAAATGGAGAAGAAAATATCCATAAATTTGATTTCAAACTTACTTTCGTTCGGTGTACATTGATAGGGTAGATTATTAACTCGCTTTGTCTATCATTCTCCAAATAAAAAAATAAAAAAAAATAAAAAAAAAAAAACTTTTTTTTTATTATCTAAAATTCGTTTTCAACACACATTCTTACAATAAAATAATTTACACAAAAACCTAAAATTTTTCCTACATATTTTTCAAAAAATACTATACGATATCAAACTGGGACTAAAATAGCTATTTAAATTCATTTTCAACACGCGTTCTCACGATAAAATATTTTCCACGTACATTTAAGTTTTTTCCTACTTTTTAATTATACATTTTTCAAAAAAGACTATACCAAAACTAATTTTTCTCGATTTTTTTTTTTTTTTTTTTTAAAAAACAGACATCAAACAAGGACTAACATAGCTCTTTAAATGTAAATATGCGGCCAAAAGTAAAAAAGCTAGCCATGGAATCTTTTTTTTTTGTTTTTTTGCTTTATCTTGAGAAGATGCTGCTCTATGAACAAATACGTATACAGTGGTTCTAAGCCTAAACAATGAAAAATAAAAAATGTCAACTTAATGCCCATTAATCATAAATAAAATGAGAGAATAATAAGTCTGGAAAATAAATAATGGGGTTTACATAATTCATTATTTTCGTCATGGAGATTATAATTCGTAGTGTTGTGGCTATATTTTCTTCTTTTTATTCAATATTATGAAAGGCTTTTTATTATGTAAAATCAACTATTTCACTTGTGATGAGAAATCGTCAATCATTTCCTCGTGATTACGTATAAGATATGCCAATTTGATATTTAACATTTTTTAGAGTAATATACAAAATGAACATATTTTACGACTAAGGTTTGTAACTCTAGAAAAAATCTTGATTTTTATCGTGTTTAAGAAAAGAAAGAAAAAAAAAATGCCTTGATAATAAACCCTAAAAACAATTTCCATTTTCTTGCGGTGCTTGAATAAAATTTAAAATTTCATCAACTTGTCTACCTGTCCGATTAGTTACTGTCCTTGTTTGGGCCACATTTTTTTTTTCATTCTCATTCTACTACTAATTTTCAACCACACATTTTTCAATAAAATAATATTTCCATCACATCAATAATTTTTCCTTCTTTTTCAACCACATATTCTGAATCACATCAATTAAAAAATGCATTTTTTTGAAAATAATTTGTACAAAACGGGGCTAAGGTCAAAAACCACTAACAAATCTATGGACATTCTTGATTTGACCCCCAAATATATTAATTATTATTCTATCCATCATTATCTTTACCCAATAGGCTAAATATAGAACGAGGCAATTGTAGGCAAAAAAAAAAAAAAAAAAACCAAATTAAATAG